>JAIPRL010000814.1:0-111139 GCA_025469235.1 Pemphigus obesinymphae | reverse complement strand
TCCATACATCATTGCAGGTCTCAAAACTGTCTTATAAAATTTACTCGAACATCCGAGATGGGAAAACTCGCCTATATCCATTTTAAGACTACTCATAAATTTTTGACAAGTTTTATGCCGGCCGTCGACCTGACGCAACCTCAATTAGTCGATTTCTACGACAGGCATGAGGAAACCGTGGAGGTATTCTTAGCCCCCTCCACAGGGCAAGTGTGTTATACATTTACACACAATAATATATTGTGTTACGAGTTCGGTCCAGCCGGTAGAAAATAAATGCTGAAATATCCGTCGACACGCCAACGTCGAATTATACCCACGTATGGGTAACGTACGTATGTATATGGTCCGGATCGGGAGGAGGGACCTATCACAGAGTTCCGGAATTCCGGCCAAACCGGTGTTTTACGCACGGGCGGCTATCTCGTGTTGTTCGGCCTACGGGTGCACGTAGCTGGACCAAAAAAAAAAAAAAAAAAAATACTAATAATAATAAACATAATATCCTATATATATGTCGGGGACTTATATATATATATATATATATAATGATAACGTGCACTGGACGTATTACACTCCGTTCCGTCCCTTGGCGAAATATCGGAATAAAAAACCTGTTGTCTGAAACAGATAACCGGTAACGGACTTTCGTGCAAAACGTTGGTCGACTCTCGCCAAACGATAGGGCCCGTCCGTCGCGTTCACGTTATTATTATTATTATAACGCGGTCGGTGCACCTCGCTGCGCTCCCATCCCCTCCACCACCCTCTCTCGTAGCGTTCCGAAGAAGACCCGGACGGGTGGGAGGGCTACACCGCCGCGAACCGTCTACCCCCGCCCGGCCACTGTCCGCCGACGACGGGGCGCCCGGCGTGTCGAAGAGGTGCGCACAGTACCCGATCGTCCGGGCCGGCTCGCAGTCCGTTCGAAACGCCGTTTCCACTCGGCACGTGCACGCCGTGCGTTCCCGTCGTATTTTTGACGTGCGGAGATCTGACCGTGTTGTGGACGTTATTGTACAGCGGCAGAGTGCTCTGCAATCCTACGGCATTTTCCGGCGTCGTTTTACACTGTTACTTTCGGCCTTACATTAAATGTTTTACGATGACCGTGTTCCGACCGCCGGTCTGTATTTCGGGCGTTAACGTCGTCGTACGCCCGAGTCCAGTTTCGGCCGGCCCTTCAGCCCCCAACACCATAGGAATCCATTGGAACACCCGGTTTTCGTGAGAAATCGTGAATTTTACCCGTAAGTCTTTTCCCGCATTTATATTGCCTGTCGTTCGTTGTTTTTGCAGAATATACCATTGGCTTATATTGTAGTTCCCGAACTACAATATACCTATAATTATACGCGAATTTCGATTGTCGGCATAATATGAATACGTATAAGAATAGCTGAAAAACATATATATATATATATATATATATCTAGGGTACATCAAAATAATATGTATACTGTATTAAAATGATTAATGTACAGTATTAATTACGATATACCTACATCGTACGTTTATAGGTAAAATATAGGGTCTTGGTTTCGGCAGCATAATACCGGCAACGGGTGATAAGAAAACCAATTTCTTATCACGCCACCCCCACCGAACATGTGGGAACACTGTCCGCACGGTGTTTTTTGATTAGGGTTCATTGGCCAAGGCGCCGACCCGATTCAAGGCGAATGGCAACTGTACTTATCCTGAATCCCCGCGTCATCGGCCTTCGGTGTACGCCGCACTTGCCCTCTCACATTTCTATATTTTATGACGAGCATATTTGTCATTTATAAATGTTGTCAGAGGTAAATCTGGGAGGAGGGACGACGTAGTGATCGCCCTCATTGGATGTTTTTTTATATCGCATTATTTTAGGATCATATTATGATTGATTTTTTTTTCTTTTTGCTTATTTACCGTTTTTTCAAATCAATTTCTTGATTATTGGGAAAATTTGCGAAAATCACCTTTTTTTTTTTTTTTTTTTACTTATTAACTTAATTTGTTAAAACATTTTCATATCCCCTTTTCATAACCTGAACGAGTTTCAGATCTGCCTAGGAATATGTTTGCTATCGTCAATATTATACTCGATATGAATGTAACCTATATGTGTGTGTGTGTGTGTGTGCAACATGTTGTTATTGAATTTGCGAGAGAAAACTATTTATTTCATTTGAAAGCCGTAGCACTCTCACTTCGGGTTTATGAAGCGAATAAAGTCCCGACCGACAAACGTATATATAAACTGCAATTACGATGGCTTTCGATCAGCTAGGTGTGTCGAGCATATTTTAGTTTTGTTTTAGAGTCGGTTGGTTTCAAATTAAATTCCACCATCAATGTTGTTTTTTCCATTATTTGAACACTATAATACCTTGTACCTGTAATTGTTACAAACCATTTAATTTCAGTCGAAGTTTAAAAACATAAAGTCCATGGACCAAAAATCTTATAGATCTAAGAAGTTATTAAGTATAAATTCGTGTTATGCAGGTATTTTGTTAAAATAAAACAAATAATAATATAGATTTATCCAATGATTGGTAATTCATCGAAAATACATTTTGTAATCAATATTCCTATAGCTATTCCAATTTCGATTTCGATTTTCGAACTATTGGGTGTAACTGTGTAAGCATACATTATTCGCTCATAAGATGCCCATAAGATTAAACAGATCATATTGTAATCTAAATTCATATAAAAAGTGTGTAACAAGTCGAATTGAATAAAACGAATTGTTTACTTATAGATGAGTAATATAATTGTGTATAATGTATCATTACTTATATAGATATAAATTCTAAATATTATTATTATTTATTAATTATGATATAAATGAAAATTAATTATATTATAATATACCTATTCTTATATACCCATATTAATTTATATTAATTGATTATTTTCTAGAATTTATATACAATATATACCTAATGCCTAAATTTGAAATGGGTTTATCACCGATGTGATCCGAAATAATTCCCGTCTGGAAATAGGTTTCATTTGAAGCTTCTCCCTAACGTCTTCTAACCTAACGGCTAGGTAAATATAAGTACCTAGTAGGTACGCATAAATATGTACAGACTACAGGTCTGGATATATTTACCATATAAATTTGGACCTAATACCTACTCATCAACTGACGAACTTAACGTATACTGATGCATATTTCACGGTAATAAAAAATTTTTAGTAAATGTTAGGTAAATATTGGTAAAATTTTAAAAAATATTGTAAAACCTAAATTAATTTTTAAAGATTATATACTATTACTAGGTATTCTAGAAAACTACCCAATATTTATAACAAATTGCAGTGTTGTTAACAACTATTTAATCGGAAAAAAGTCAAATCTTAGTTTTTGATCAAATTTAAACTATAAATGTATATTTTGAGGAGCCTATTAATTTATCAATTTTCAAACGAGAATCAATTTGAACACTGAGAGATAATCTCGAGAATTAATTCGGTATTGGTCAAAAACACATTTTGTATAGGACATAGGTGGTATTGTAGTACCTATATTATGATTAATGATAGAGAATATAGACTATACAGACCACAGATAAGTAGACCTACATTTATATACCTAATTATTATAACAATATATTTTAATCGTTTACGTGTAAAAAATAATTGTAAATATTTTAAGTTTGCATATATTTTAAAATATTAGTAAATAATATTTCAAGAACTTAAAATTGGTCATATTATGCATAGTTTTAGAATAATTATTATAATAAGATGCTATAATCATATAATATATATAGGTACCTATGTATAAATATAGATGTGTTGTGTATATGATAATAAAACGAGTATACAACATTCTAGATATAGAAAATAAATATAATATATTTAATTATATTAATTGAAAGATTACTCAATCAATAGTTTTATTAATATTAATATGATCACGCATTTTAGAATTTAAAAGTGTCATAGATTTTTTATAACGTTTTCACAATATATATAGTTTCGGTTTTTTTTTTTTTACTATGCACTTGTGTTTAGAAGTTTTTCAATACGTTTCTAAAGAACAAAAAATAAATAAATAAATAAATATAAAGACAATAATAAATTATAGCTGACAACCGTATTTTTGAGATATTTAAAAATTACCAAGTAAAAAATTAAACGTGAAATCTGAAACCGTGCTAGAAATTTTCAGGAAACATTAGTTTAAAAAACAATATTTTCATTTTAAATGTTTACAGTATAATCAAATATGAGTAGGTGTAAGCACCGTGTAACCATATATAAATTTAAACAAAAATATCAGATTTAGTTGGTATCACTTGAATAAAACTGAATATACCTACAGATATAGACAAATCTGAGACCAAATTTTAAATTAGAATTAGTTATTATAGAAAAAATGTACAATTTTTTGTACGAGTTATGTAAGTGGAATTTATGTGATAAAAACACCACGTGCTTATTGTAGGTACATGTTTTTATATTAAATAATTAATTGTTTTCAAACACTGTTTGTTCCAAATATCGTCACTCCCATCCTAAATCCCAATAATATACGAGACTATCATCTACGTGAATTCGGTGCGCGTCACGAAAAAATCTTAAATATACGACAAGCCCTTGAGCTAAATTTCACTTAAAAACGCCCACACCTATATGTACTCGCATATAAATAGTAAAAAAAATCCGTCCATCTAATATATATAATATTATATATATATAGGTTTATATATGTATAAATATGATTTCCCATTTAGATCTAATCATACTTTAAGAATCTGAATAAATTAGCCAATATAAGATATAATATACCTACATATATACATATAGCTGAAATGAGTAAACAAAACACGTTTCACCGGATATGGTATTATATTTATCCTTCTCATCCAGCAGTCAACAATCTTTGCACTAGGTACAATGGGTACACATTTCCTCCAATGACCTTAATTGCACTATAAATTGCATGCAAATCGGATTTTTTTTCCTTTAAGCACGTGAATTCCTCTGTCTGTATACTTATATATGTATATAATAATGAACCGATTGGATCATATGATAGTATGGAAATCGAACATTAACTTATATTGTTATTATAATAAATATATGATGTATTGACGCCTCTTATGCGTGTGTCGTGCAGATCTAAAATCATGTTGTAATTTCGATTGTTAAACTTAGTCTCGTGTAAAAATGAATACCTACCTACCCATATATATATATATATATATATATATATATTATATACTATTTATATACCTATAATGAATTATTTCAATTCTTTATTAGTTAACGTACATCAGAATACCGTGGGACGATCGTAACGGTAATATAATATACGGTACAGCGGTGATAACACGTCTTGATATGCTTATACAATCACAGTTAGTATATATTAGGATCATCCTAAAGTTTCATGTAACCTAGGGCAACCAAATACTTAACGGGGGCCTAAAAATAGGTTAATTATGCCAAATAAAAAAAAAGATTATTTCACATAAGATAGTATTAAAGAGTCTGGAGAATTACAGAGAACTAATATTTTCAATAAAAATAGGGTTAAGTTAGTTTTATATAAAATTTGAAAAAGGATAGCTTGTTGCTATAGCTTCCTTTAGTATTTGTTTAATAAGAAGGAATGCAATTGTCCATTGTCCTACTCTATACAACCTTGTCGCATTTAATTCATTTTTTTGTAATTATTAATACAATATTATATGATTAGCAAAGACCAACGCGTAATTGATTATCTACTTGCACTGGCTTATACATTGATTTAAAAATGCAATAATGATTATTAACAATATTAATGTAAATTTATTTTATTTATTAGTAAATTATTCTGTATTCATATTTCATACTGAGCTACTGCATTACTACAATCTACTCATCAGTGGCGTATACATGATTTTTAATGAGGGGGGGGGATCAGTAACGCAAATAATAATTGTCTTGAAAAATGTGCTCCACTCAAACGTACTCAATGATTTAAGCTTTAACCCTTGAAACCTATTGTACACAGTAGGTACCTACTCATAGTAATTAAATATTACTTAATACGCTTCTACTATGTATAGTTTATGTTTATATCTTTATAAATAATAACATCTAACTATATACAATTATAACAAATTAATTTACATTAAATAATAAACAAGATTTTTAAAACGACACACTTCAGTAACTAACAAGCTTAAAATTCGCAATATTATTAGTTATTACCACAATAATATAATTTCTAATGAACTATACCTATATATTATAGACCATAGTATTGAATATTGAGCATTTTAAACATGATAAATTAGCTTGTATATTTTAATATTGACAGACGTGAGACGTGGGTAGTATTATGAATACATTATTCGTAATACTATTTTCAGAATACTTTTCAAGTATTCTAAATATTTTTTGAATACTTTTTTGATTTTTAAATGTTTTGTAGAAGTATTTTATTCGTTGAAAACAAAAAATACTTTTAAAGTTCTAATCACCTATAATCTATATATTTAAGAGAAATTTTTTTGGCATGTTTCCGTCAAACTCCAATTATGTAAATTGTTTTTTCAAAATGTAAAAAATTAAAACCCCTCAAACACACATTGTTTTTTGCTGTTTGTTCAATTAAATAATTACTGTGGTATACTACTTAATATTTTCGTTATTGAAATTCAGTACATATAAACAAGAAAAAGTATTCTAAAAGTATTTGGAATATTATTTGTGAATTATTCGAAATATTTTTGAATAATGATTTTGAAATAATGTTTGGTAAAAATCAATCGGTTCAATGTCTAAAAATATTTCGATTAGAAACCAAGGACAGTGAAATTTAGACACATTTTAATGCGAAGTGTTGAACATTTTAAATTTCCAAGCACTTGATTAATTATTTTAGTACGATTTATCAAAAATGGTATTAGGTAGGTATTCAAATTGTGATCCGACTGACCGTTAAGAAGGTGCAGATCAAACTCTAAATTTACTGACTTGGTATGCCCAAAAAGTTGAAAATAATTAAAAATTTGACTTGTACTTTTAAATTATTTAAAAAAATATATTTAGATAATAATAGAACATTAAATTTACATTAATTGCAACTATGGGCTGTGTCATGATTGGATTAATTTTTTTACAGGAATGTGATTTTAAAAAAGTACATAATTTATATATTTTTTTATATTTCAATTCCTATACTATCTTGATTTTTCCAGAAAGTAAAAATAGATAATAGGGAAATCTAACCCCACAACCCCCTTGTATAAGGTCCTGCTACCTATAAGACTCCACCTATCCGCCTTTAAATAAGAGAGGAAATTGACTTTGAGAAATATATACCTAGTACGCATGCTACACTGAATTAGATAAATAAGTATATATTATTATATACAGTATTCTAGATTATGGAGTTTATTCTATAGGTACTGTATAGTACACGAATAAGTAGGTAGATTTAGTTTTGGTTTAGTTTAGAAGTACCTATATATGGAACCCGATGTACGTGTAAGTATCGTGTTTATATGATTTATCAAATATTATTTCTAAAAACCTGCATAATACAATAAAACAATATATAAATTGCATTGATTCTGATTAACTATAAAAGTCTAAATTAAGTTTTCTTTAATAAATACGTTTATGGCTGCATTTATATGTTTAAATTATAAAAAGTAAAAATCAGCGGAAATAATTATCAAGTTTCAACGTCTATAGAGTATTTTTTTCATTATACCTATATAGCCTACAGGCTATTATATATTATATGTGTTTATATTACTGCATAACAATATAATATTGATGAACAGGCAGACTCATTTTCCTGAATTGCCATAAATAATTCTAATGGGACGGGTAGGTATATCTTGCATGTGACGTCGCATTATAATAATAAAATCAATATATAATAATTGCGGTTTATCAATTTATCAGGTTTAAAAAACTGGAATATCTGGTCACATCGTGAACATACGCTTAATCAAAATTCACCGTTATATAATATTATTATTTTGTTTTTTTCATAAACACGATAATAGCCAGCTGAGAAGAATTGATTTTTTTTTACTATCGTCAGGAGTGCAAAATCTTCGACGTTTAAAATCCACGCACGTATAGCGTAATGTTTGTTTGTAAATACCAAATAACCTAATATTTTCTAAACCAGACTATTATCGGTTTTTTCATTTTACAAATTTTACGTGGTAGATCATTTTATTTAGATAAAATATTTGCAGATTATCCAAAGTTATAATAAATTAGTGTAATACTGTAGTATGACTGAATAGTAAAATTAATTAGGTATTTGAAAAAAAATGCATTATAATTAATAAGTTAATAATACATTTATTATTGATTAAATGTATGTACATCTATAATCTATGTAAATCAGTACAAAATATATAAGATAGTAAATGATTTAACTACCAATAAATTCTCACAATTTTCTTTTAATGACAACTTTTAAGTAAAGGTAACATGAACCTTAATGTTTTTTTTCAATTTTGGTTTTATAAAAATTAAAAATAATATTTTAAGGTTCTTGTTTCGATTCTGGTTTTATTAAAGAAATTAAATAAGGGTTCTGGTTAAAACCTGGTTTTAAATAGATTCCATAAAAAAATACATAAAACGAGAATTTTACTTATATATTTTTAGAGTTATAATAATATATAATTCAAATTATTATTTCTAAATTCACATAGACATCTGCAAAAACATGCATAATAAAAAAAAATTATTTATATCCTAAAATATAAAACAATATTAATAATTAAATAAGTTTTCCTGTAAAAAAATATATTATTTTATATTAAAATATCAGTGAGCATGGTCATCTACTCCTCTCCTACAGGAGCCCTTGTCTGAGTAGGTAATAGGTATGCATATACATATACATATATTTTATGATTGAATATTCATAAATTAGAGACCGATCTCTCTACTAAATACTACAGCAAAAATGTTGGAAACAGCTTTACTAATCAGACTAAAAGCAGCTACAAACCACTTAATATGACCTGAACAATTCGCTTTTAGATCAGGGCAGTCGACTAAAATAAATTCACTAAACTCATAGACCATTTAGCGAATATAACTAACTGAGGAAAAAGGACGGTAGCAGCATTATTTGACTTAAAAAAAATTGTTGACAATATATGGCACAATGGTTTAATACACAAACTCATTAAGTCCAAAATCCAAATTCCCTAATAAAAATCATACACTTACTCCTAGTAAATTGATCATAACTATTAAGAGAAGACTGCACAAAATCTGCTGAAAGAGAAATTAGCGCGGGCGCCCTGCAAGGATCTTGTCTATCGCCATTATTATTTTCCATCTATATAAATTACATACAAACAGTACCTGAAGTGTACCTTTTTGTAGATGACACAATGCTCTTTGCGTTGAGTATGGGGACCCAACACGCCGTAAATAAAATCCAAGGTCAAAAAAACTCCACAATACCATAGCTCAAAAAATAGAAGCTCAGTCTAAACGTCCAAAACACCGAGGCCATAAAATTCGGTAAAAAAGGTGAAATCGACCAGCCAAATTAAAGTATTAAACCAGCAAATTCCCTGGAAGAACTCAATAAAATATTACGGTATCCGCCTAGATTCTCACTTAAAATTTAATAATTACATTAACAAAATCTGCAAAAAAATCCATGAAAACGAGGGCAGCCCTATACTAAATCCTAAACTATCACAGCTAAAGCAAAACTAAATATTTTCAAAATGTACATTCGAATAAAAATTATCTACGCAGGAACACTTATTTCAAAAAACAACTGGCACAAACTCGAAATTATTCAAAACGTAACACTCCACACAATCCCCAACTCACCATTGTTCATCCACAACACAGCAATAAAGCATTTTATAAAGATCCCCTCAATAAAAGAATCCATCATCATGATCTCGTCCCAAATAGCCCACAAAATCAAAGATTCTAATTACCTACTCCTTGAAAACATCGGATAAACTCCATTCCCACCAGAATATGTCAGACTAAGACCACACTTAGTCTGGCATGTATCATTTTAAAACCAATATATTCCTCATTACACTTAGAATGTAAAAATCATATTTGTTCCTCAATTTAAGTAGGTACTAATATAATCCCAATAATAACCCACGATAAATTTCGAAACGGATATTCGTATATATAAGCAACTAACGTATACACTAGGTATGTATATTCCACGAGTTTTGTATTTGTTTCGTAAAACAAAAACAAAAAGGGAGAGTAAAATCGGTCATTGGAAGAATATTTAAATATATGTACACAAGTAGTTTAACTAGTAACCACGTATATTATGACTACATCATATATTATAAAAATACTAATTTCATAAATATATATTTGATGATAAACGTTATAATATACGATTTCCAATATACCTATAATTTCACTCAATGAAAAACGTTTCGCTCAGTCGAAAAACCTGTTAGCTAAGTTTAAGTTGAAGACTTTCGAGTTGTACTCCGATACATTATGGCATATTATAATATTATAATATATCTCAGCTGCCTGCAAGAATACGCGTTGCGTTGGACACCTGCAATGAGTAGATATATCGACTTGGAAAACGTTTATATTATATTGTTATTAAATTTGAATCACGAACTGGAGATTTTACGATATTGTCTACAGTTTATATTAAACAAGGGTACACGCACACACAATATCAACGATTATATTTTATAATAGAAAATTTGTGACTAACGTCCATATAGTTATTAGTTATAATAATCGGTCCGTGGTCGTGTAATATAAAATAAACCATAAATATAATAAGCCTGTTCATTTGAGTACCTATAATAATCCGTGTAGAATTTGCTGAAAGGTATCGCATTTTTTTTTTTTTTTTTTTTTTGACGTGGATAATTATTGCCCGATTGGTGTCGATGGTAATCATTTAGAATTTCAAAACACTTGGCACTCGTATATAAATTACCGTGTAGGTATATATGAACATTTGCCTATATTTTATGTATTACGTAATATGCTTATGATTCGTTCGTATTGTGTTAAATATTGCGGTTACAGTGTTACACGTATATTATGTGTAGGTATGTAATATTACAATATAATGTCTATACTTCCAATTTATTGTAATATACGAACACAATTGACCAAGTGTATCATAATTATATTATATACGAGACTACATTTAATATAATATATTATAAATTATATACACAATCTTATAGAATGTGACGTGTATAATATGTATTGGGTACCTATATATAATTTGAAAGTCGCTCGAACCCCGTTGCTTAGCCAAGCAATGACGAAAACCATATGTGTGTGCCTATATTATAAGTATACGTATTTAACCTTAAATAATAATTTAAAATCATATCGACACGTTACAAAATAGAACCAATAACATACATTAATGTCATTAAAATATTAAATGTGTGACAAAAAAAAAACCACGATGACGACTGTAGACGACATAATATATATATATATAGATGCATTCATGGTTACCCTCCTATACGTATACTATACGATAGAGGTGTACATAATATATTATTATAACAACGTCAAAATCGAAAATATTCGTTCCGATCGATAAATTTACTCTGAATCACGATGGGTCCGTGAATGTTATATTTTTTCGTATAACGAATAATATCCCACTGTTAATCCAATACAAAATAGGAAAAAAATACATTTCCGTTCATGTTTCCCCTATGTTTAACGAACCGTATTATACCTAGCTCATAGCTGGTACCCATATAAGGCTATATAGGTACCTAATATTAAAATATACGCTATTCGACGTTAAAACAAAACATTTAACTCGCTTTTCCCTCGAAATATATCAAAATTATCGATATATCAATAATATTGTAGGTAAAAATTATTAATTGTTTATTAAATAAAATTTAACGAAAAATAATTTTCTTTTTTGTAATCCTTGACCCTTTTTTTTTCCAAACAAAAAAAAAAAACATTTTTTTAAAAGACAATGAAGTATAGTAGATATATATAACTATTAAGAGATACACAGCTTGATGACTGCGTGTATAATAAGTCTAGATCCGGGTTGTTATAATATAAAAGAAACAAAATTATAATATGATTAGGTACATTTTGATCGTTGTGCTATATTATTCTGTTATGCATATATAATATTTATACCTATACATTCATCGTTTAAAGCAGGTAATTTAAACACAATAGAAATAAAATGGATAATCGTGGATATATTTTTAAACGTATAATACTGTTTCTTCATAAAAATTACTATAAAAAAAAAAATCGATGCTACGTTTTGTCAAATTATAGGGCGTGCGAAATATCCGTGAGAATCGTCAGAGCTGTCTTATTACAAAAACGTTCATCACTAGTCCTATTAACATAAGCGGTATGCAATGGTAAAATTATCATACAACTTAATACTATAAATCGTTTGATCGTTAAAAGTAACATGTCGAATTAGGTTACAGCGATGGTAGACATACTTGAGTTTATACTTAATACATAAATTTAATCTTAATAGGTACTCGTTTAATTATTTGGAAATTAATTTTTTACAGTTATGATATAATATATCGTGATTTTAGACAAATGACTATAAATAAATGTTGTTTCAATTTTAAATATATACCTACCTAAGTAATATAATCTAGTAAGTATAGCGTGTGAATTTTCGATGCCAAGACGTGCAGAAGCATTTGGTAAAAAGTAAAGTAAAATATAATATTATTTATTATACCTACCTATATAATATTATATGAGATGCTTACGAAATGATTCCCAATTACCAAATTGATCACTGTGTCTGTGTCAGGTATATACACGAATTAATTTGTCTGTTTTTTTAAAAGTTGTCCACCAACGATGATATAGGATAGCATACTAACTTTTCAGAATCCACTTCCATTATAATAAAATAATCTTATATTAATATTTTAAATTTTAAGTTAAATGATAAATTTATATTGAATAATGAATAGTATTTATAACCATAATGCTTCGTTAATTTAAATGAACATTTAAGAAAGATATTATAAACTATTTAATATTTAAATACTAAAATATTTTAACTAGTTACTGCAAATAGTTTGATTGAGAAAATTCCTAATATTTCCTCCAATTTTACACATATACTTATAGGACGTGATTTAGTCAGTACACCTGTTAACTAACACTTTAACATATGATCACCACAAATCAATTCAAACATTTTTATTGAAATCAATTTGTACATTTGTGTGGATTCATATAATTTTTAATACAAACTAACTCTTAAACATATTTTATTTCCGGGTAGTTACTGTAATATGGATCCTGCAGAAAAAAAATTACATTTTATGTATATTTAAATGCAGATTTTTCAATGTAAACAAATTATACTATATGTTGACAATTAATCGGATAATTTTCCTAGTTTTATAAAAAAAAAAATCATTATGTGACTATAATATACACATTTTGTACCGAATATAGTAAATGTTACAAATGTAGGCAACTGTCTTAATTTAAAAACGATTTTTTTTATAAGACATAACGATCATATTTCTTTGTTGCATATATGTATATAATACTCAGCTAATTTGACACAAATATCACAGTATTATAGGTATTTCAGTTTTATTTTTCGTATCTTTTTTTCGGCTTGTACCATTTGACATTTAAATCAAATCTAGAAAAAGTGAATACCTTCACAAAATGTCATTATAATAATATAGTAAACAGAATACCTACATAAATATTATATAGGTAGCTGTGAAACTTTCCGATTTTAAAACAATGAAAACTCATTATTTGTAGTACAATACATAATAATAATGATCTCATTGAAAATATCTATTATATTGAAGACGAGTTAGTACTCGTAGTACATACCTATATAACTATATAATATTATGTAGGTGGTCGTAGTTATTTGATTGCACGTACAGTATATTATATATGTAGCTATTCATTGTTGCAAGACCACATTTTTAGGTGGAGCAAATTGAATTATAAGAGAGCATTCGAAAATTGAAAAAGCCAAAAAAAAATGGCCGTTTTAAATTCCAAGCCATTATTTGCTGAAAGGCAAATCGCCGAGATTGAAACGATTATACAAAACTAAATTTGATTTTTAAATAGAACCGACATTGATTGTTGCCGCAATCCAATCAATTGTAAAGCATTTCGCAATGACAATTAAAATCCGTTTTATGAAATATAAAATATATAATATTATATACATATACCTAACACTACGTACAATGTCACTAACATTCGTTTTCAGTCAATTATTTATATGTTTCTGAATATATTTTACATTTTGAACGGAGCGAGGCATGTCATCAAATGGTTTTTCAATTAAATATTTTTGTTGTATATTTCTGGAAATAATTCTTCGGGTGGAAGGAATTTTAAAGTGATGAATTTTGTAAATGTTTTTTTTTTTTAATATGTAGTACTTTTAAAAAGCCATTTTTTGATTTTTCCAGTGTGTAAAGGAAAATACTACCGATTCTAACGAAAAATAATAAATTAAGTTATCATAGTTACCGGTGTGAATTTATTTATTATAATGTACTCCGCTCAGAATTTTTTATTTTTTTTTGATAAGAAATAATTTACCATTGCTGTGAAATTCAAGAATGAATACAGAGGAGCAATAGGGACCATTGTTCTTCCCTCCGCTCACAAAAAACATCAAGTAAAATGACGTAAAAATAGGTTAATAACTTTTTTTTGCTTTTTTGCCTATAACTCATAAATTGTCCCTCCCGTTCAGGACCTCTGTATCTATGTCTGGTCAAATTGAACACTTCCGCTAAATGAATATCTGAAGTGAAGTACGAAGTGCTTTCATTCTCTACTGGCAAGATATAAAAAAAAATCCTTTCAAATTAAATAAATTATAATATTACATTTTCACAAAAAACTACAAATTTTTACTATTTTTTTTTATTATTTATTTCAATTATCTTCTCATTTTTTTACTTTCTTCATTAAGATCACGTATTTTTTTTCACACTGCAGAATGTTTTTAAAAACATTTGATTTATAAAAATCAAATATTTAATTAATAGCTTATTATTTATAACTTAAAGAGAATTTAAAGTTTTTCTGGGTTTCCTTTTCATATAAACATTATATAACTATATAACTATATAACTATATATAGCATAAAACTATATTAATAAATTATACTAGTAAAAAATATTTTGTAAAAAAACATATATAATTTGCAGTTCAAGAAAAGTATTAAGTAAATGATTATTATGAAATAAATATAGTGAACATTTTTATTTATTTTATAAAAATGTATTAAAAATGTATTAGGAACCTAACAATTTTATTGAGAAAATTTCCTATAGTTAAAATAATTGAAAAATCGCAACAGGCTTGGTGTTTTTGTGTGGACAACAGGTCAATATAAGACATTCTTGTTCTAGAGTTTTGTAATTAATTCTGTTATTAGTAGTCTATACTCTATACATATATTAGACTTATGTTTACATTAGAATAAATTGGCCGAAAAATTAACCTATTATCAAATTTAAAGTCGAGAATATTATCCACGTTACTCCTCGATTTATAATTATAATCCCTCAATAAAGTTAAAATGTAAAACAAAAAAGTTATTGAAATACTATAATATATTGATTATATATATGGCCGTTCCGATGAGGGGAGGGGGGTATCTCTTGGAATTTTGTTGGAAAAAAATTATACAGCAATAAAAATATAAAAAATTTTTTTTCGTAATTTTGACAAAAAAAAATTCGGAAGTCGGAAAACTAAATTATTACCTAGGGTTTTAGTTTTTTTTTTTTTTTGTTTATTTTATGTTTTAAAGAGAAGTATTATATTATGATTTTCGTACTTTCACCCACTCAAAAATCTTTCTTCGGGGTGGCCTTGTTTCTATATTTACTATATATATATACTGCTCTTTGGATAAACGACAGAATGAACGCGGGAGGATACTTTATCCTTATAAGGATTTGAACCTGGTTTGGAATAGAGTCCGCAGTGAACGTCATGTCGTCGTAACCCAGAGGGCAATCAGCACATAATATAATGGTACATTGGGATGCTTTTCTAATACACACGTGCTTTATGTGATCTATATACATTATACATATATCAAATATCAATATAGTATTATTATTTAAGAGAATGTTAGCGCAAACCAATAATACAACATGCATAGCTATTAGTATTTTCCAATTTTGTCAATTTACAATGATTTCAGAAACAAGAACAAATTATAGATAACAATATTAGTTAACTAGTATCTTACGTGGTTATTTATTATTTTTATTTTTTAGTATTTTCTTAGTTTTATAGTTATTTTTATTTGTTTTTCTGGAAAAAAACTCATTGTTTTGAAGGAATTGAGTGTGGGGTTTGGAGGAAAGAGATTTTTGTAGCAAATTCTTCTAGTTGATAATTTAATAACCGGTCATTTTTTCATTTTCTCGTAATTTTCTTAAGCCTAAAAGAAAAACATCGTTATTGACCAAATTATATTATTATAAATTATGAAAAAAATATTGTACCGTATTTCGTTTAGAATGGTTTTTAGAACGCAATGATTTATATATATTTTTTAATTCGAAAATAATAATATTAGGTACACTATCCTGTTTACGAGAATCGAAGGCCCATGGACCAACTTTCACCATCTGTATCTGGACAGATTTTAAAATTTATAGTTCCAAAAAAATTACCTAACAATTTATTTTTTACAACTTATACTAATAAAAAAAATATTTATTATAAATGCAACATATATAGAGTTTAGAAAATTGTATGGAGCTAACAATTGTTTGACCAAAAAAATCGTTGATGACAATTTTTTCTTTTGCTAGTAATCTTCATCAAGAAAATAGTCATAGAAATTAAAAATACATTTCAAAGTAGTTAATATACCCACCTTTGAAGTACCACCCATAGTCAATTACCCGATAGAGCAGTTTCTACAGTTTTCATATATTTAATATGGCTTTGCCTATAGATAATACTATTACTTTGTTGGGCATTTTTTATTTATTGTTCAACGATATATTCAAATCCATAGTAAAATACATATCTACTCAGATATATTTTTCAAAACGTAAATCGTAATATTGTAAATTTTGCACTTTCTTTATATAAAAAGATGCTCCTAACTCCTTGAGCCAAGTATTTAATAATTGTATTATTCACGTATTTGTCTTGATCAACTGTGGGTGTAAGAAGAGTGCTAAATCTATAGTCTGTATGGATAATGGTCTTAAAACATCCTAACAAAATTCCCCAATACACAATAAAGGCTTTGGTGAAATAGACAACCCTCTCGTCAACAATTCCCTCCCCTTATTCTGAATCGTACGATGGATTTTTTTTTTAATAAAGAACTCTCAATAGTAATGTGCATTGATCGTCAAACTTAGAACCATGATTTGCACATTCAGTACTCCTTATTTATTTTAATTTTTACACTTATCTAGATTTGTAAACGAAAACCACTTGTTTTTAAGGAGAGCGTTACGCCTAAACAGTACCAATATTATATAATAAATATTTCCCATTTTTTCTGCTCTCGGGTATTTTTCTGAGCTCTCTGATATTTGGGATCTTAACTTTCTAGACAACCCTCTTATTTTTAAATATATTTAAACATTTTTCAATTGTTGTATTCAATTATTGCCATCCTCTTATTGGTAGTGTAGGTAGTATTGCAAGCCTGTGCGCAGGATTTCACCAATTGGTCTAGAGGGGTTAGTGTTTACGATACAATAGGTAATTTTTTTCACTCGTAATTCATAAATCATAAATATACTTTATATACTTTATAATGTATACCGGAAAAGAAGTTCGCACGGACGCATTTTCGTGCCTACACGTTTTACATTTTGACAAACCAATATAGTTCCCAAAACTTCCGGACCTATTGTATATTATATATTACGATCATGTACAATGCACGTTGTACATATTTTATAATGCACCGTACACGCGCGATTTTCACACATTATTAAAATATCCTCGTGTCGTTTTGCGCACTTTTCACGCATTCTATATTATTATAATAATATATAGACGGGTATAGGTATAATTTATACTGTCGTGTAATAAGTAAACGCTCACGTACGCGCGCGAGTAAACGTTGGACGTACGAAAACGTTTATTTTATATTATTATTATCATTATTATCATTAACGCCCCGCGCGCATTAATTTTTTTATTTTTTTTCATGATAATAATAAACGTTTGATAATATAATGTAATTGTTTTTAGTTGAGCATTATTATACTTTCACTCCGATTTCACGACGAACGGATTCATCTCGAAAACCGTCCGTAGAAAAAAATAAATAAAATGCGAACACACGATATAATATGCACTGCACACACACACATGGCCAAGAGTAGCAATGGGTTGGCGCACTTGAAACCGCTTCAGAGTCGAGGTCACCGTTATAATATGTGTGCATATGTTTTATTTTTCACTCACGAAACTCAATACCGGAACACACTGCACAGAGTACACACACATAATATTACAAACACACATATATAATATATACCTATAAAATACGTTGAATTTCGTTGGCTCTTTTAACGGTACCCATTATAATAATAATAATAATAATAAAACACACATTTTGTAAACCGGTTTTCGCAGGCACGAATTCTACGGCAGCGCACGATGAGCACGGCGGCCGCCGTGGCCGTAAAAGACTTTGTGACCGTCGTCTCGGTGGACGGCAACCGCGGCGTCCTGCAGCAGCCGTCCCTGCAGTCGTCGGCGGCGGCGGTGGCGGAAGACTCGTTCGTCACCGTCCTGTCCATCGGCGAGCACCCCGCTACGGTTGCAGACGCGGACGCCGGGCCGGGCGTCGCGTCCGAAGAGGTGCTCGTCTACCGTCTGCCCGGCGAACGGCTAGGCTTCGGGCTGCGGTTCGACGGCGTGGACACGTGCAACAGGCTGTTCGTTCAATCGTGCGCCGATGGGAGCCCGGCGTCCCGCACCCAGGCGTCCTGGGGTCCACTCAGCCCCGGTGACGAGATCGTTCGGATCAACGGCCGTCCGGTGAACAAACTGAGCCGTGACGATTGCGTCCGGTGTCTCAAGGAATCTGGGCTGGTCGTCAAGCTGCACATGATCGACGGTCGCCTGACCGTCAAAGCGCCGCCGCCCGTGCCACCCAGAAAACAAAAAAAACCCGAACCGCCTCCGCCGATTGCGTCTTCTACCTTATACACGGACGCCATCGAAAGGCAAGTATTACCCATATATATAATATATATATATATATATATACCATAAAGAGTGACAATTTTTTTTTGCGCTGTGCATTTATTTAAGGATGGTGTAGTAAAATTCCTAATGTCTTATTAATAGAAAAATTAGTTTAAGGCAGTATATGACTATTGGTAATATCTGTTACGAGGAAATAGGACAATGAAAATGTAAGAGTGTTATAATTTATTATGCATGTGGAAGGAAGCCAAAAGGAAAGAAAATAAGAGACCTAAAGAAAATATTTGAGGTAATTGAGTAGAATTGTTTGTGTAAACGATATGGGGAACCATATAAACTATACATTTCTAGACTCCAAGACTATAATTTTTGGAATTACAAAGAAATAAACATATTCGATTTTGACGAAATCGTGTTTTTACTGGGGTTTTCTCATTTTTTGGTAGTTTTTTCTTACGCATTAAAATACTATTGAGAAAATCGATAAATGACATCTTCAAAGTACCATACCAGTCCAATTCACTATCAAAAAGTGGGCATGTGTGTAATGATTTGGAAATGTGTATATGTTAACATAGTATAAAGTTTCATATTCGGTGGAGATGACTTGTAGAGTGACCACTGACTGGATTATTCTAAATAGTTGGATTGGAAGGAATGGCGAGGAAGAAGAAGAAAAATCTTTATGTTTTAATATGCATTTTAAAGTATAAAATATGTATGATACAAAATCTAATATGATGATATCATAAACGAGATTTTTGCAGGTCAAAAGTTTGCTAAAAATGTAGTATGTTAAAATATAAATAAAACATAGCTGAGTAAAAATATTTTCTTGTTTATTGTAGTACGTACCTACCTAACATGATTGGTTATCTTTGTTCGATTCGAACTGTTTCCTATATATCATTTATAATATGAGTAAAAAAAATACATATTTTTCAAGATATTTGTTGAACGAAAAATTAGGAATTCGCTTAAAATTGGAAGCAATTTTTCACAAAACGAATAATAGTACAAAAGTTGCAATTATTACCAAACAATACGTAACACTTTAATAATATTTACCTATATTGTACATTATAATAATATACCCTAACATACCTGACCAATAAAAATATGACAAGGCCAAGTTGTATAGAATATACAAAGTAGTTATTTATTATTTCATAATTTTATCCAATTATCTTGTTTTATAAGAAAACATTTAATTTCAATCGTGCCATCCTACAAGATAGATCAGTATGATTATTATATAAAGTAAACAATAATATATATTATTATAATCTGATGAAATGTCCATTTATAGAGAAAGTATTCGTTAAAGATTGATGATCAATTTTCTAGTAATTAGTGATAATTGATGAACATCGTGATGGCGTGATTATAGATTATGAAATAGATAGGTATAAACTTATTATTGTGCCATTAAGACCGCACTCAGAGAATCGCCATGTTAATCCGCATTAATTATTATTATATTATATATGATATTATCAAATGTTTAATGTTAATTAAAATATAAAACCTCGATTAATTTTTTTTTAATTTCCTTCGAAAATCGAAACAATAAAATATTGGATAGAGTGAATGACTTAGTGAGTGTTTTACTGTAGGTACCTACATTGGCTACATTTTATCGTAAAAATATTATATAATATGCATTTCAACCAACAAACCGTTTATATGAACCTAGAGAATTTCCTCTATGATAACTAGTTTCGAATGATTCGTTGCATATGTCGTTAATACATGTTTAGTTTTTAAAAATGGCATATTATCAATTTTATAGTCAGGGGTGGATTTTATGGGTGGAGGATGACGGGACGATCTCCACTCTGAAGTTTTCTCATCATTATTTAAGGAATATAAAATAAATGAGTGCCGAATGGGGATTATAGACATTTATTCCATTATTATTCATATTCACTCTACACCTTAAATTATACATTTTTGCATATTTAATGATATATATTTTGCGATTCCTTAGATTTGTATACTATTTTTAGTCTTTAAGATACGTTTGCATTTTCACCTGTTGTTTTAATTAAAATTAGTCACATTTGATGAATTAACAATTTGATAAACACAATTTTAAATTATTATCAACTGCAGCATAGACATATTAATAATTTGATTTTTGCATTCATCAATGTAGCAATGCGTATTATACTATTTTATATTTTTAATCGTTTTATTATCTGCTATTCTTGATGAGCATTTTTTTTTTGTTGAATATGGGTGTGATTATCATCGAACAAATTTTGTAAGAGTTACAGCATACGTATTGTTGTCGTGTATTAGTGTGATCAGAGTGACTAAATAGTAAATAATGCTTTCGAAATGTGTGCAGCTATAATAAATTGGTTATTTCTAAGTAATAAAATATAATAGAAAAAAATGTCTGCTACTTATTGCATATTTTGTCGTTTTTATTGCCTTTTTTAAACACATATTTAATGATATTTAAGAGGATGCTATACCCTCATTTTCTGTCTCCGTCCATCTAATTGGCAATATAGCAAAATTATACAATGCAAAATTGAAATTATGGCATTTTGGTTAGATTTAGAGCTTAAACACCTATTATCAAATTAAACGAGAAGAATAATCTCGAGTGAACCTCAAGGGCTTTTTATAAAATTTTGTCAGAAAAAAAAGTCACGGCATTTTTAGTTTTTAATATTTTTAAATAGCTTTAACTTTTTCGTCAGACGATATTTTACAAAATGCGTTGAGGTTCCACCATGAGGTTCACTCGAAAATATTCCTGGCTTTAAATTTTGTAATAGGTGTTTATGCTCTAAATTTTACCTAAACGCCAAAATTTCAATTCTGCGTAGTGTGATTTTGCTATATTATCTGTTAGATAGACAGAGACAACAAATGCGGGTGTAACATCCTCTTAAGGTAATATTATAGAGTATATTTATGTATAGTATTGCAATTTTAACATAATGTTCAACAATAACAATACTGCAGAAATTATATAGTTCTTTCTAATTTCTCTGTATTTTTGTTTTGTATACGTATACTACTAACTACGTAATTCTTAAATGCTGGAATAACAAATTAATGGAAAATAGGACTTTAGTGCATCATCTTTGATTTTTTTTTTCTTAATTGTTTTATCTTCATATTAATTAATAAAATACTTTATTAACGTTTACAATGCATTATTAATAATAATTATAGCATATATTCATTACCTTTAGATTGATTTATTTTTTAAACCATATATTCTAAAATCAATATGGACAATTTTTAGTTATTAATTCCTACATTTAAAACTATTTATAGTGGTCCCAGTCAGTCATTTTTCAAGGCGTATTGTAAAGGCAATTCATTGTACATAATATAATACGGCGTGTTAGCGTTTGATAAGTTAATTAAGTTAGTGAAGTCAATTAAGTGAATGGAATAATTGTATGCGAGTTCAGCTCCTGCACATTTATTCTCGCAACATGCACTCACAAGTCGGTGAAGTAAAATAATACGGTAATTTTGATATGTTTTTACTTGCATTTTAATAAGTGTGTGAATTATTTTTGGTCAACGCTCACCGCTCACAGCTCAGTTTTTGAAATATGAATTTACCCCAAAGTTATGATTATTCCAAACTCGAAATATACTTATTTTCAACATTTTTACTAATCATAACAATGGAACGAAATTTATAGTTTGAAAATCGCCTCGATTAATCTAAAGAGTAATGCTAAGGAATCTTTCGATATTTAAAATGGAATCAATGTAGCTCATAAGTCTTTTCAGCCGTTTGTGCCTTTAGCCGATTTTATTTTTACTGACTGGGACCACCTTAATCACCCATAAATAATTTAATAATAATAATATATATTATTATAGATTCGTTTATCATGGAGAGTCAGAATCGGACGACACTAACAGCAGCGTGTCGACGGTAGTATCTAAGTGTCCCGTGTCGTTCGGTGTCGACGATTGCGGCGGTGGCGACAAAAACAACTGCGTACTGGACAGGGTTCTGGAGCCATTTATGCAACTGGAACGGGAGTTCTCGTCGAGCGCGGCCATCGGCGACGACGTGGGCCTGTACGAAAAGCTGGTGGCTGTGGCCGAAGAGAACCGTTTGCCGCCCAAACCACTTCCCCGGAAAGAAGTGCGGCTATCCCAGAAAAAGAAGCCACCGCCGCCACCGCCGCCCGCGTATCGGTTACCACCCAGACTAGTGGACTTTGTGCATAAAGACGAACCACCACAAACCGTCGTCGACAACGCCGCGGCCAGTGATGAGGACAACGACGGGGAATGGGACGACAACGTTTTCTCGTAAGCGCGTAAACCGATAACATCCTTTTCCTCCTCATCTACCTCACCTAAGATGACGCTACACACCCGATTTTTTAGGGGTTTTTTTTCAGGCAATTTTTATGAAATTTTAAGAAAAATGAAAATCCAACAATTCAAAAATATTTAAACATATTTTTAAAGTATTTCGAAAATAGTCTTGTTTCAATATAATTTTTAATTGTTGTGAAATTATGATATTTATTTTAAAAAAAACATGTTTACGGCGTTTTTCATTTTTATCAACTTGAGAATATTATATTAAGATGAAAAAAAAAAAATTATAAAGAACAAAATTATTTAGCAATCCAGAAAATTATATAACCGATTTATGATATATTCCTTATTTGCTAGATAATGTTATTAGATACAATTTTTTTTTCATTTCGTATCTCTAACATGTTTGTAAGTTGATAAAAATGAAAAATTCCAATGCACGTTTTTCATTGAAAAATTGTCAGTGTGGCGTCCTCTTAACCCCCTGCATTCGTAGGTCATTACGAAGAATGCACTGGACCACGCGAGTTCGTCTCTTATTGCCGTCGTCCGTTTATAGACTGCAGTTTTGATTTTTTTTTTTTTAATTGTTTTGTACTTAGGTACTGTTCAGTATTTAATAATTTTTTATCTTGGATGTTACTATTATACATGGGTCATATTAAATTTAAATTTTAGACTTTTACTTACATGTTTATGGAATAATATTCATGATCACGGACTTTAAAAAAAAAATATATCTATACCTATTACCTAATGGATAAAATAGTATATACGTAGTATAGTATAGCATAGTATACGTATGGTATATATGTAGAGTAATTTTTTAAATTTAAAGAAAGGTATTTGTTTTATATTGATGTTTATTTTTTATTTTTTGGGGGGAAAACATTTTTTGACAAGAAAACGATCCAAACATTACGTATGTACCTATTTTCTAACTTTTTCTTATTTTAGAGAGATAATTGTTGGACATTATCCTTAAAGCATAAGGAAAAACTACCAAAAAGTTACGTAAAAATGATATAAACTCCTTTTCTAAAAAAATTAGTATAGAGTCTTTAAATTTACACTGAATATGTAATGTGAATCTTAGTAGGTAGGTACCTACTTTATTAACGTGATAATATTTTTAAAGTTTTTTTTTTTTAATCTTAGGCTATTTATAGCAATTATAGATTTTGAGATTATCGTCATACAACTATTATACTAACTAGTAATTATATTAAAAATGATCCAATATTCGGAAAGAATGATGTTCATGACATTCATACATTTTGCGAACAACTCGCGAACACCACTCGTATTTTAAAATAGAACATGAACTTGAACAACGTTCATATATTTTATAAGGAATTTCAATGATATTCAAGCCTTCAAAAATTAATTCAAATGTAAATCACGATGAATCCTATTAGATGTATATATAATTATAAAACATATAATACTCAGAATTTATTCCAATTCTCGTCTCGATACATATAAGTCATAACAATACAGTTTCTATATGAATCTATAATGTTTCGGTAAATATTAGAAAAAGTACTTATATTTATATATAAGTATGCCGTTAATAAATAATTAATTTAATTGAACCAGATTAACAACTCCACTTTTTTTATAAAGAATGTAAACATGTTTTTTTTTAAATAAATATGAACGTGAACATGAACCAATTCAATTTTCAAGTAAACGTTTCAAACAATATAAAAATCTTGATTGTCCTTAGTTGCAATTATTTTTTCATAATCATTTAATAGTCCATGCAAATTAGAAAAATTTGATCGTTTTGTTTCAAAAATTATTTTAAAAAAGTATTCATAAACACACAAATTTACTGAGAAAATGAGCGTTTTAAATATTTTAAAACTGCATTTGCTAACTACTAAAAATCCGATTTTAAGTTGTACCAGTTTTAAATTTATATTTTAGCCAAAGTGTTCATATTTTATTTGTCTACATGTTTACATCGACTAAAATTATTCCTATAATAAATTCAAATGTTTATTTAGTGTGTATTAAAACATTATAGTACCCAAGAACTGTATTATTGTCGACTATAGTCATATTATCAAAATGGTAAAAAATGCTTTATTTTAAATCCAAAATTTAAATATATTTATATACATATAGTCGACTACGTCATATCCTAGAGTATATTTTGTAATTAAAATTGTGAAGTTTTCATTAGTATCTATTAATTATAATACCCTATACCTATATACCAATTGTTTTACCATATAAAGAAATATAATTTGTATGAATTTATATTTTAAATAAACAATTTTATTTACTTTTTTTCAAGATCAATTTAAAAATGGACAGCTTTCTATTTTAAACGAAACCTATAGTTATAAAGTTTTATAAAAACAAATTGTTGATATATGAATCTAATTAAATATTTAAATACTCAATTAGAAAATTGTACAATTGAAAATAATGTAGAAATTTACCACTGACTATTTTCAAATAAAGCAAAAATTATTTCATGATATATTTTTTTGAATAAAAACTATTATTTTATACGATGATGTACCTAACTATTGAAATATATTAACTTTATTAATATAATTGTATTATGTTACCAAAGTTCTGTGTTAAATTACAGTTAATTGACTATTATACATTATACATATCAATGCATAATTTAATATCTTATTGTATGTTTATGAATATTTTTTAAAATTTAATTTGAAGTAAGTAGTAGGTAGATACCTGATTAGTATTAATTAGTATTAGTACATTAATATATACATTTGTGTGAAAATCAACATTTCATCTTTTTTATCTTGATCGTCTTTTAAAATTAATTTTTTTTTAATAGCCATAATATTATATTAAATTGTTGACTTAATATTCAATATTTATACCTATGTATACATTTTCAAATATCATATTATGTTAGAATGTGAATTCGATAATATAGGTTTCTATTATTAACATATACAAATTAAAAAGTTATTGTAATTCATTATTTCAAATTAATTTTTTTTTAATATCCATAAACAAAAATTAACTGAGAAAATTAGTTTTTACTAAATTACTCGTTATAAAACTGAAAATATATTAAATAAATTTCAAAAATCTTTAAATTATTCTTTAATAAATTGTCTAAAATGTTAGCAATATTTTAATCACACAAATTAATATATAAATATTAATTTATATATTAATATATATATATAATATATTTATATATAATATTAAATTATAAATATATAAAAACGTCAGTTGTTATTTAAACGTGCTTCAAAAAATTTTGGTTTCTGTAAACTAAATTATATTGTACCTACTTTTTATAGTTTAACAGTAAGTTTAGATAAAACATATAACATATGACTTTATTTATAAGAAGAAAAAACTAAATATTATTTTTTAATTATTCGTGTAAAAAACTATTAGTCAAATAATTGTACTAGTAATAAATAAGTACTCAAATTAATACTTAATAAAATATTTTTAATGTAATTTTTTTGTTTTGTAAACAATTGTATAACTATTAATCTATAAGGTCAAACCGGGTTTCTTAGGATAGATTAAAACTTCTAATTAATGATGATGCACATTGCATTTTCAAAATGTGATCAAATTTGAGAATCAAAAATTATATCCTTGTCTGAATATCAGGTCAATTAAAAAAAAATTTGCCGTTAACTTTGTTTTTTTGTATAAATTTTCCATGTTAGATTTAGTTTCAGTTAATTTGGAATGTATTATTATTTAAATGTTGAAATTCACAACTAATTATTATCTGTCACAAATAGAATTTTAATACTAAATAAGTTAACTAAATATTGATTTTTTAGCACAATTGAAAACACTTGACTTTTATTGATAATTGTTTGTAATTATGACTCATCCTCGTGATGGAAATGATAAAAATATAAAATTATACACATGTGATAAATGTATCCATTTGTAATTTTCGGATCTGATTAAAACAATATAGATGATTACCTATGTGTAATCAAGTTAGCTTTTGAGCTTTATTCCAAGTAAACCTGTTTTACGATATTTATACTTTCTTTTGAAATAATTTAAATATGTTTCTAATAGGTATGTATAAAACAAAATATTTATAAATCTAAAAATGTATAGTTATCCTTATTAGGTAATTGTTTCACATTGCCTATAACTGTCAAATTGAACGATTTGTATTTAATTATTAATATGTAGGTACCGTACAAAAAAATAAATATGCAACATAATTTAAAATCATAAAAATATTATACACCCATTTTAAGTGATCAAAAGAAAAAGGTTATTTTCCACTCCTTATAACATAATATTTTAAAACTTTTAAATGATTTTAATTTGTCATTGATTAATTTACTAACTGTACTCTTACCCACTAGTTCCCTAATCTAAGGCTGGACATTAACTTGTTAACAATTAAAGTTTAGTTACTTAAAGAATTACTTTTTATAGTATTAACTTATATAATTTTACAACTTAACTTTATTGTGTAACGTGTAAGTAATGAATAGACTTTAAGTTAATTGTTTACAATGATATATAAATTAAGTTCAATCAGAATAAATTGCATTTGCTGTTGGGCCAAACAGCAAAATATGTACATTTGTATAATTC
This sequence comes from Pemphigus obesinymphae, assembly GCA_025469235.1. Classification (NCBI taxonomy): domain Eukaryota; kingdom Metazoa; phylum Arthropoda; class Insecta; order Hemiptera; family Aphididae; genus Pemphigus; species Pemphigus obesinymphae. Next base: position 83,029 of record JAIPRL010000814.1, on the reverse strand, counting down.
CATTTAAGTACCTAATACTTACCTATATGACATGTTTTTATTGGTTTAAGAAATAAATTGAAATATTCTATTGAAAAAAATAGTCAATATTTCAAAAATTTGTTGTATCTATTTATTTTAAAATATCCAAATTGGAACTATCTATATTAACTAAATTAAATAAATTAGTAATTAATTTTTTTTTACTTTTTAACAAAATTAACTTTATTTATAATTTTTTTTTATTAATTTAATTATTAATAAATAATTAGTGAACTTGCTCAGCCTTGCTATACAGGTTACCTACTGTTTATAATAGGTATACATAAAAGGTTCATTTTTTACACTATAAAAGTCTAATAAAATTCTGAGAAAAATTATTTAGATTAAAGCAGTAGATAATATAGTACAATATAAAACTATCAAGGACTATATTAATCATATTATTATCATTTATCATTTTCACTTTGAAAGATTATTATAAGAACAAAGTTAATAGAAAATACATCGTAAACTGTATATATTTTCTTTATTCTTGGGCACTATATATTTTATTAATTTACCAAAAAATATTTTAATAAGATAAATGATTTATTTATATATATATATAATAAAAAAACACTCAAAAAATCGTGGAAAATTCATTATTATATCTATGTGTTAACCAATAAAGAACTTTTATTTCATAAATTTTTCATTAACTTAGCATTATAAATGTTACTAAGTAGGATTATTATTTATTCATCTGATAGATTTATATTTTATAATAATAATATTTAGATAGGAACATAAAATATTACAAGACCAATATCTTGCCCCTTAAATCGTAACAACATCCATGTATAAATGTTTATCTATACATTGACGGAACGGCTGTTTTTCTACTTTGATAACTAAAACGCACTATTTTCATTTTCTTCATTATTACTTAATATCATTTCATATTTTCAAATTATTATTTTTATTTTTTACAGAAATGCTGATTCAATTTTTTTTGGTCCGAGTGTCACTTATGAACACAAAATTCCAGAACATAACAATTCAAAAGAAGGTAAAAAAAAAATCATATAATTATATTTTTTTAATTATATCTCCTGTGGGATTTGCACCATTTAATTTTTTTAAATTAGATCTTTTTTTTTTAATTTCAATCTATATACTCTAATAATAATTATTAGTTATTAGTTATTACTATATACAACTCACATTATAAATTTGTCCAGTTTATGTTAAAAAGGATTTTAAAATGTATTATAGTTTAAATTAATTGGTTAAATTCCTACATAGAATAATTAAATCTATAAATAGTGATCACCATTATCCAACAAACCGATGAATAATATATACAATCATATAGATAAAAATAATTAATTAATTATTGATTTGATCTGCGTATCTAATTCTGCTCATTCATAAATACAAATACCTACAAACTTAATTAGAGCTTTAGAGTAGTCTTAAAAGTATTCTTAGGAAAGAAATTTATTCGGATTTTGTGTTTAGTAATTACTCATTATTAATAAATTCCCTACTTATTCTACTTAAATTACGGTACGCCTATACTTATCAATATCAATACGAGTATTATAGTATAATTAAAATCAGTAGAACGGAAATTTTATTTTTAATTTTTTTTTTTGAGGGGGAGGGGAGGGGGAGAGTTAAAATTATTTAGTTTAATTTCAAAGTTCAAATATCTTGGATTTTGGCTGATTGAGGAATCTATTGATTTTACAATGACGTTTATGTTTTCATTTTTTTGGAAACAATTTTTTTGTGTAGAAGGAATTGAGTAGTTTTGGAGTAAAGATTTTTTTGATAAAAAAATCTTTCTAGATTGTAAAATGTTCTACTACTTTTGAAAATAATTTTTGGGAAGGAGTCCAGATCCTCATGACTTCTCTTAGATATTATATGGCGTTGGCCCTTGGCGAGGAGGTATAGTAGGATGATTGCTTTTTCTATAATTATATATAATTATAATTATGGTTATAATATATCTAATATATAATAATAATTAATATAATATTATTATATAAATTGACAAAAACTTCTTTAATCTAATACATTTGATTGTTTTCATATAGTTCACCTACTATATATAAGTTATAACTAAATTTTAAAGACAATAATTTTATATTTTAATATAAAATGTTCATACAAATTATTAAAATAAAATTTGTCATCATTAAAATACGAATATTTATCTGCATCACATCATTAAATTAATCCAATATTGTATTTTTAGAAATTTTCAATGTAGAATTCTGGGAGATAATAGCTATTTACAATATGGAGAGGAAACCCTCAAAAACTAAAAATCCCTTCATATTTGGGCCTATGATTATATATTTTAAGCTGTAATAAGCTATAAATGTTATTTTGTCTTATATAGGACACCACTACCAGTAGGCAGTACCTAGTACCTACCTATATAGGTAATAGCAGTACACATTTTACTGCTATCATAAAAATAGGTATCCTACTATCTATACTACCTATACTGCGGTAGAATATTATTTATGTCCTGTCTACCTTTTTATAGGCAAGTAGGCGTCTCAAAAATGGAATAGCCAAATTCCATCCCTGTTCCCTGTTATCAAAATGTTCAATAGTTAAAGATTTATACAGGTTATAGTTGTGTCCCGGGTGCACGGATTATTATAAAGATTTCATTGAAGACAAAATGTTCTCAATTTCAGAGTTGACTATAGATCACTAGATCACACAGAGATGACTAGCATCCTCGCGGCATAAATGACCGCCAAAAACGAAATGAATGGGACAAACTTTTGAATTATTTCTTTATATTCCTCACCGATAGCCTTTTCCATATATATCCTTGGTATGATATGGAACACCCAATCGAATTCGAGAAGACGATGAATAACTCGGAACAGTATTTCGCCACATATTTCGACATTTTTAGCAGACATAAAAATTGTAGTATAAAAAATATATAAAAAAAGGAAAATCTTAAATTAGTTAAATTAAATTAAAGGTGCACTTGAATTTTTATAAAAAAAATTTACGGATTTCTTAGTCAAAATAGGTACCTAATATTGTTCTGTAGATATAATAAAATGTAAGCTATTAATGGTAATAATAGTAGGTAATAATAATAGCGCTGCAGTAGTACAAAACTTTTGTCCATTGCTTCGAAGGACTAAGGGCTACTAGTTATATTTGAAAATTAGAAGGTATTGTTATGATGCAGTGATAAGCTATCATCTGTATATCTTAATCCATTGTCGTACCATTTCTGGATATGTAATACATACAGCAAACTACATACTAGACTCAACTTACCCATATGGGGTATAGGTAAGGTAATACTATTGATTTTATAATAAACTATAATATAATTAAAAAAATCAATGGTAATACCAACAATTGGTCGATGGAATACAAGTGGTGTTCTCTATTTTTTTTTATCATTTTTATTACTAAGTCTGAAATTTTGGGGGAATAAATTAAGCCATAAAAATGAAAAACACGACTTAATTCTGAAGTTTATTTATGAAATACATATATTATAGTTAGATAGTCTTCTTATGTAAAAAAATGCTAACTTTTATTATCCATTTTTTCCATGAGAAAAACCTCTTATAGAAATTAAATCTAATATCTAATATCTAATATATTCTAATATATTTAATATTTTAATATCTAATATCTAATATCCGAAATCGTTATATATTATCCTATCATTTTTTGTTTTCGTTTGTTTGAATTACATTTTGTACCTACATACCTATTTTATTTCATTAAATTATGCGTTATATAATATCCTTTAAAGAGTCCGTATTAAGTATGTATTTAAGTTTGTCCCGCTGATTCATACAATAGGTACCAAATACTATAGTTTTTATGTCTCATAGTAATGAATTTCAAATCGTAGGACTTCCGTAGTATTTTTCTCAATTTGAATTAAATTTATATTGATACATTCGGGAAAATGTTTATCATATATACGATGTTTAATCGAACTTTCGAACATATCAATCTGACGACAATGGTTGTATAAAAATTGAAGAACAAAATGTCTGAGCGATTTCTTGTAAGTGCGAAGTAGGTACCTACTACCTACTATATTTTATTATACTCTTTTTTTTTTATTTTATACCAAAATTATATTTAACGGTAAATATTTCTTGAAATTTTGATAAAATTTATACTGAGGTTGAATTGAAACCTGTTACATTCAGACGAGAACCGAGCGTAGCCAGGTTCGAGTTCTTATAAAAATCCGAGAATTATAAGCAATCAATTTTCGGATTACTTATTTTGTCAACCTATTCGTCGGAAACACTATGAGTGAACGATTATCTTCTAGAAAGCGGACGCCAGTGTCCGCCGTAGGCTGAATATTTTTAAAATTGATTAATTAACAATATTATTTCCAATAAAATATATAAACCGATGTATACGAATTGCAAAAATAAATTATTTTAATGAGGTGTTGTACTCAATAAAAGTTAAATTTACAATGTGTCACCTTTAATCAAAGTTTCAAATTTAAGGTTCCGCAGTCAAAAGGTGTTGAACTTACAAGTCTCGCATAAAAGGAGTTGCACTTACAAGGAGTTGCACTTAAGCTAGTAGAATATATTATAGTAAAATGGTTGGATTGAAAAACCCGGATTTATTAGTTTAGATTTCTGACTCAAACAACTTGTTTACGATTATAATAATTTATAGTATAATCAATATAATAGACAAAAACAAATTAACGATAAAATAAGATATCTATAAGTAGAAAATTCAGTAATGTTTATAAATTAGTAGTAGTAGTAGTAGTAGTAGTATATAAATATTGTATTGATAATCAAAGATAATATTCGGTTTATGGTATTTGAACTTTGGACTGTTCACCATTATTATGATGGAACAAGTCCGATAACGCGTTCACTAATGTTGTCGTTGGCGATCTTAATCAATAGTGAATTGTGCGAGTACGAGTGTACACCGTTTATGAATACTTACTTAGAACAATAATAATTTTACATAATAATATTAAATATACACAAGACAATATTGGGATGATGGAGTACGCTAGATGTGTATTAATTACAGGTATGTCATTATATGATACATTATTTTTTAATGTTTATTGAGATGAGTGATAATCGTAAGATCGTAAGACAATAACATTTTATAATATTGATGTATTTTAATAATTTCACTTCGTTGACGAATGCAATATTTTTAAATGTTTTAGTTTAATACTATCTTGTCAGCCGTCGCGATAATAACTTCGATAAAAATTATATTACTCTTTTTCTACTTCGCCTCCTCTCCCAAATATTTAGGGTCGGCCAAAATAAAATTTTACTACTAAAATAAAATTTTTAACATAGTCGGATATTAATAGGTATCAAAATATGTAGTATTTTTTCCCCTAACTTTTTATTAACATTGCATAAGTGATAAGTGCTTTATACCGATAATGAAAATTTCTTAAGTCAGTATAATGTAGTTTTTGATCCATCTAATAAAATAGGTATATGACTTGAAAATAAATAAATATTGATTTGGGCAATTTTTAGAACAAATCTACTTTACCGGACACGCTTTTTTTCGATTTTTTTATTTATCGATAGTTCTATTTATGTTGATTCCGAATCTGTAAAAGTTTTACACCGCTCGTCCTTAGCTTGGAAGTTACAGTGATTTGAAGTTGTATGTACTACCTAGGTATTTAAAACAGCATATTTTGCTGCACCTATAAATCGGGCCGGGTCACTGGATCGCTTCTCTCACTCGGACAGTTTAAATCGAAAATATCCACCGATTTACTATAAATAACGTTGGGTAGGTAACAATATAAATGCGTTTTATGTGTAATTATTGCATTATCGTAGTGTATTTTTAATATTTGTTTTACGTATACGTTCAATTGTGAATGTGTAAAATCGTACGATTCGAAAAAAAAGATGTCCAGTAAAGTAGATGTATACCTTATTTTTGCCAAATCTTGTTTTTCTCATAATGAAAACTATACAAAATGCAATATAATACAAATAATAAATGGTTTTTATATTTCGATCATCAAGTTGACCTATTGTTTTTTTTTTTTTTTTGTAATATACCTACCTAATTTATTTATATTATTATAAACATTGAGATACAAACATAGGTACGTCATAATGTGACATAATAATAATAATATATAATATATATTAGATACCTATATGCCACGAAATAAGATATATTTGAAATATATTTTTATCGTAATGACTTAATGAGTATCATCTAACTAATCATAACTATATCTAATGATTTTTTTTTAAATTTTTATTTGATGTTTGGGTAAAAATATTTACATACGTATTAAAAAATCAAAAAAAAAATCCCTAACTATCAAGGGAAAAAATTTTTTTTACCTTTCATAATCCCTGGGATAAGGAAAATCCTCGGATGGCAAGACTTACAGTACTTGGACGAGGTAAAATAATGTGGACGATACATCGATCACAGAATTCTCAATGCTTGAATATTACATATATTTTAAATATTGAAGCATATTTTAGAGGTTAAAGCATAATTAGTACACTGGCTATATTTCTCATATTTATTAATTTCTGAATTCATATCTTTTTTTTTTATGTTGACGATAAAGGTCGGTTTACACTGGTCGATCGTTTGCGAACGACTGTTGCCGTGCGACGAAATCGAAAGCAAATTGAATGTGTAAACTCAATTTCGACTAGTCGCACGGCTAATAGTAATTCGATTCGATTAAAGTCGAAAAGCCGTCTACTTTTGATCGATTTTAACAACTCAATCATTGTCACATGGCTAAAATCATAAACAACGAGGTGATAAAGTTGTGTACCTGAATACTTTTATATTTTATATACTATTATATTTTATATTTGTATAACTATATACTTATTGTATACTTATTATTTGTTATTTAATTTTCGTCGGCATTAGTTGTTAGTTATATTTTAATTACATGTGAATTTTTGTAGATCTTCAATTATAATCTTATAGTTATTATAGGTTAGTACATACGAGTTTAGTAAAATACAAAAATAAATACAGAAAACGTAATTGGTATTTAATATTTATCAATTGAAAAAAACCCCGTTGGGTCAAACATCAACACTTATCAGAGAAGACATTTTGTCTACGCTTCCGCTTTTGACTAAAATGTAGCTATGAAACAGTTGAACGTGTAAACATTAAACACTTTCGATCGGGTTTCGACGCGTTGTGCGGCATAGTCGTTCGACCCCGATCGACCCGTATAAACCCGAATTAAATATTCAGTAGTATGAATGGTACCTATAGTTTTCATCAACTTATTGGACAGTTGTCGGAAAAACACCATTCGGCCATTCAAATAGACAGTAGTAATTCGATAGTGTCCATCACTTGATAAAACCATTGATTATATAAGCACAACTAGAGGGGATGGGCTCTAGGGACTTAGCCCTCCCTCCCCAAAATGATCCATTGCCCCCTCAAATATAATTGATAGTGACCTTATTTTTTTGCTTTTTTATGTTTTTTTAGAAAATATTGTCAATACCTAAGATTTTAGAGCTAGTTGCGCCTTTTGTATATAACAATAATATACCTATCACATATAAAAGTAAACTCCAATAAACACAAAAAAAAATAATTGTTAATTATTATTAAATTATTATGAAATGTGTAGAATAAATTATCTTAGTTTGAATATATCTTATTAGTTTTTGTTTTATCACAGTTTACTTATCGACTATTAAAAAGGTGCATTTTATCACAGTTTACGATGTTTACAATATAATATTTATATAAGTATATTATATTACCTAGCTATATATATATATTGGTTGTCATATTGGTATCCATTACGAAGAATTTTAATTTGTATTGACAATATATAGTGGAAAATCGTCTCATTCAAACTCCTTAGTCCTTTATAAGTTATAACTAAATAAACTTAAACATTTTAATGAACTATTTTAATGGACAGGATGTAATTCTATTATCTTGAAAGAATATGTAATTAATCTGATACAAATTTCAAATATATATAGGTATTGGTATAGGTAGACTGGTAATTGTTATTATTAATTGTTTTGTTGTCATTCATAAACTATGAGATATTCGATAATAATATAATATAGGTAGTAATAAACTAATAAACACATTTTTATGTGAGGTATATTATTATTATTATTTAGTATCTACATATAAAAGGATATAATGTATTACAAATTATAATATGTACTTAGGTATAGTGAACACATAAAACGTATTGAGTTATACTGTAGTTATTATATACTTATTAAATTGATTACCTCAAAAAGTCTTAAGAGGATGATACACACGTTCAAGACACGACGGAAAACACCTTCACGCACTTTCAATAGTATATATTGTATAATTATCGTAGGTTAACGATTTTGATACCAATAGAAATATGTGAACTTAATCTATGACCGTACGCAAGCTTTTTAAATTTTTATTTAAAATTGTAATACAATTTTGATAATAAAACTCATATTTTTCAACAGTTTATAGAGCATGTTAGAGTTAATTAATTGCACAACACTGGCTTACGACCAAAGCTTATATTCTTATCTTTTAATTGGTACCAAAATCATTAATCTACGATAATTATATAAGATACCTATACTGGAACTTCAAAAACACTTTTTAAATGTTTTTTTATAAAAATATTTTTAGAAATATGGTGATTACGCAATAATAAAAAGTGGTACTAATATGGAAATATTTTTAAACTACTATGAAAATATGTTATAATCTTCTTTAATTGTTAGATTTTCATTTTTTTTTTTAAATATTAAAATTGCTTATACAAAACCCCTTAAAAACGAGTGTGTAGGATTCTAAGGATTCTAAGCAATATTATTTATTTATATATTATTTATTATATTTTCTTTGTACGATTTTGGGTCTGTGTGAGAAGTTCATGATCATTAATGTTAGTACCCGTATCAAAAGTATACGATGAGTATACGTGCACATGTCAGCTATCTATTTTATAACTATAAAAAATTTTATATTTTTTACTCAAATAGACGATTCTAATTCCATCAGAACGTCGAAATGAGTACATGAATTTTAATTTTGGAAGAAAATTTTTCCATAATATTTACGAGCGAATGATCGAATCACTTTTTAAAAATAGTTTTTATTTAATTAAATATTTATATTGAAAACTTCAAATGATTTTAATCATAGTATAAAATATGAAAATAAAAAATGTAGCTCCCTTGAATAAGTAATGAAGAATCTATATACGTTTTAAAAATTGTTATCGGAGTACGCATCGTACTGGACTGCAGGTGGAATTAGAACCAACCAGTAGTTTTTGACTAAAAACATGGTTGTGTGGAGACCCCTTAAAAGGACGCTACACCATCCATTTTTAAGGGGTTTTTGTATAAGCAATTTTTAAGAAATATTTGAAAAAGCATTTAACTATAGGAATAAGTCTTCTGGTAAAAAATTTGTTAACAGTAACAGAAAAATAAATAAATATCATTATAAAACCACTAGCTTTCTTTCTCCGCTTAAAATCTAAAATGAAACATTTTAAAAGTAATCTAAAAATAGTCCCCTACCCACACAATTTTTTTTTTTTGTATAATCTAAACGCACAAAAACATACAATCAATACATTTATTGACCTATAATAAAATATAATATAAATAAATGACGATATTTTGGATATGATCTCATCGGTGTTTCACGATACTTTAATTCTATTGTTCAATATTGTATGTACAAAAAACCTTATTTTTTACTTTTTTTAAATTACATTAACTTTTTTAATAATTAATATTTTTTAAAATGCCGATAAAATATTGTTTTTTATATATTTGATTAAATAATTAAAAAAAATGTTTTAAATCTAAATCACTTTAAAGAGGTAATTTCATTTGTTTTTCGTGGATATGTTTTTACTACTAAAAATTATTGGTGCGGCTTTGCGGGCTAATTTTTAGGGGTTTTATATTGGCAATTTTCAGATAATACGAAAATATTATGTGTATGTGTGTGTGTATAAATGAATATTAGTGCGTAACTCCACTACTCGCAACCCATTTAATAACATTGCAATATAACTATAAAAGCATTGCTTACACAGATAATGTAGCACAGACATAATGAATTATAATCACGAGTCATGACGTTTCATGAATTTCTTGGAAATGTTACTCAAAAGTGTCTCAAGTTTACTCAAATGTTTAGTCCATCGCGATCGTAGCGATTTATCTTGTAGTCCAATTTGGATCTAAAAACAGATTTTAATTTATTAATAAATTAACTTATAATCGACTTTTTACTTTTTCAATTCTTATATCCAATACCTATTTCAATATTTGATCAATAAATATTTAGTAATTTTTAGTTCCATAAAACTGTTTTAAGGCATAAATAAGAAAAAATATTAAAAATTTAAAAAAGTTCTTGAAAAGTATTTGTTAACAATTTTAAATCAGTTTTCAAAATGTTTATATGACTAATTGAATCAATTGCTATGGTGGAAAAAAATAGTCTTTTTAGTATGTAAAACTCGCCCGCAAAAAGCCGTCTTGAGAAATCTTTCGGGACACGTATGCTTATATACTCGTAATATGTACGAACACAGGTATCTGCAGGTATACCTACATAATAACCATAGTTTAAAATTTTTACCTAATACTTATATATTTTTTTGTGCAGTTTTGGCTATACATTTAATTAAAAATACTATCAACTGAAAAATATATATTAATAAAATAATAACAACTTTATCGATTTTTAATAATGATAATTATCATTAAAAACACAATACCTGTAATAATGAATAAAGTATCAATATATGTAGTAGGTATATAATATCAATATGTTCAATATTATTTTTATAGTTTGACTTTTTTTAAATAGTTTTTTCATTATTACTTTGATGTGGTTTACAATATATTTTATAAAAATAATAAAATGAGACAATTAGTGTATATAAATTGATTACTACGATTGCTATTCGTATTTATATATATATATATATTAATCCGAATAATTCTTAGCATTTTACGGCTTGCATACATTTTTTATTGACAGTGCTTGTAGTAAGTACTATATAATATAATATATTTTAGATAGGTACGTACTTTAGTACTTATATAAATGAATTCCGTGTTTTAAACTTGCTAAATTGCCGTGATTCGCTCGCGTTTGTTTCAATCATTAGAATACCAGTCCGAGTAAATATTGTATAAATGAGTTGGCATCTAGAAAACAGTTACAAGGTTTATCTACACATCGTTAGAAAGTCATCCAACACACTGTGCAGAGGTCTGTTAAAATAATAAATCGATCATCGTTTGAACGGTGACCAGAAAATTTTTTTTATTAAATTTATGAAGAATGTAATTCATTAGTTTACACCACTGTTTGGTATATTATACGTGATTACGTTCTTATTATGAACAAATTTAATATTTTAAACATTCTTGACCCCATTTTTTACGCACACGAACAAACTTGTGCAGATATGGCATTCAATTTTCAAAATCTGTGAAATTAAACCACGATGACGTCAAACTGACAAAATCTAGGTAAAGAATGAAGTGCTATTAACAATTTTGTACACCAAATTTGTTAAGACTACCTGATGTGAGGTACTGGAGGTTAGAACGATAATCAATGATGTTCTGTGGTGTGAATATATTGCAAATTCAAGGGTAACAATGTATAATTTTATTTATTTTATAAAAAAGTGAGATCAAAAATAATTAAAGGTACCTACTATTGCTGGTTAGTTTTAAGACATTTAGGAAATTTTCAAATAATATGAAAATATCGTATATGTGTGTGTGTGTGTACTGTGTCCGTATGTAAATTAATATTGGTGTGTGTAAACCTAACTACCTGCACCGAATATTGCATTATCAACATTTTTCGTACCAATAACGAGCACACGTATGTAAATCTTAGTTTTATGAATTTTTTAGAAATTTTACTCAAAACTGTTCATCGCGATCGTAGCGATTTATCATATAGTCTGATTTGGATTTAGAAAACGAATTTTAATTTATTAAAAAATTAATTTTAAAATTTTTTTATCCAATATATTTTAATATTTTTGGTCAACAAAATGTTTAATTCATAAAACAATTTCAAGGAATAAATAAGAAAATATATTTAAAAAGTAAAATGGTCGATTAAAAGTACATTTGTTAACAAATGTAATTCCGAGTGTAATTCAATTTTCAAAATCTTTATAGGACTATTCAACTATTCAATCAATCCTTACGATGAACAAAAAACGGGGGTTTTTAGTGTATAAAACTCGCCCGCAGAGGGCCGCTATAAGGGATTATGTATTGGACATTTTTGAAACAAGCCGGTTTGTATTATAGTTGTGGAATAAGTAAATTCTGTCGACTGTCGTTAGTGTGTGCATGCGTATGTACAAGTTATCGTGAGTTTGTGACCTAAAATCCTGACAAAATTAAGGGTACCTACTCACAATGTTCTGGTTTTAATTCTGAAAATATATTAATATTCTGGAGGTTCTTTACTAGAGAATGGTGGAATAATTTTTTCATATGACAAAGATTTGTACATTTATAAATTTCAAAAAATAAAATCACAATCTTTTTAGCAAATAGGTGTATAAAAATCTGTTCCCAACATCCTCAGGTAAAGAACCTACAAAATCTTAATATATTTTGATATTTAAAATAGGAAATTTTTTTTTAGTAAAGTATCCTTAACTTTGTAGGGATTTTAGGTTTAAATCAATGAAATAATGTATCCCAAAACAATTACAATATAATGTAGGTACCTACTATATACCCTTATATTATATAATTGTGAGAGAGGGCGAAGGAGAAGAAGAAGACGAAGAAGATATACTCTTATGTATAGACAATTTAAAAATTAATACTCAACATTTAGGGAATTAATTTTCTTAAGGAACAAACAGTGAATTTAATATACATATATTATATAAAGGTGTCCAACTATTGTTTGACTATATATTATGTACCTATTGTCGTTTGGACTCGGAAAACGTATTTAAAAAAAATAGTCTGCTTAGATAATCCGGCCCAACTGGATACGTCGTCTGTCGTGTCGTGCGTTTATGGTCACTATATTATACAGTGGCATTATACCACATGTCATATATTACGTTTACCACAAGGTGCAAAAATCGAGTATTGGTCAACTCCTTGATAATATATCTGCACTCGGTTACATCTCTTGCGCGTTACTGGACGATGAAAAAATTAAAAGTTATATTACACACCTATACCGTATAAAACGATGGATAAAAATAGGATTTCAAGTGCGCGACATAATAATAATATGTAATATAACGTCGTGGTAGTGTCATAGGTGTTACATAGATGTTTCATGCTGTATCTAATAATATAATGACAAAATAATCGCGGCGTTCTGAATAACAACAGCCCAGTCACTCATCTGGGACCATTGGCGTACATTATATTGTACGTATAACAGTATAGGTATATAATATTTATAAATAGGTTGCTGTGGGTGGTCTAGCCGTGTTTCACTGTAAGTGATGTATATAATATACCGATCGATATATACATATTATATACGGTACAGGTACACCCGCAATGGCGTTGCAAAACACTCCGTATACCACGTGTATAATATTATATATGATACCTACTTAAAAGGGGATAAAAAAATGAAATAAAAATTATTTGAAAAAAAAAAAAAAAAAAGCAACAAACGGTGCCAGTTGGCTGTCGACACCGATGACCTCAACACGCGCACGCACGGCAAATCCGATATTGTATATTGTATATTTTATTGTGCCCGTACCTGTACAGTATTATAGGTCCTGTACGGACTCCTTGTGCGCATGTACAACGCCGGACAACCCGTTCGGGGTCGGTGTATATAGTATAGATATATAGTGCGTGTCCGAGTTTATATTATATGCGATGATCGCGGTGGCGTATTACGGCACTTTGCCGTTTATATTATATATGTATAATATATTAATATCTACTAGTATGTATTGGGCGGGATTATTATGAAATATTTTTGCATCGATTATATTACGGGCATATTATTTAACTTTAATAATCGTTCATGTTTTACTGGGGGTGTTAAGGGGAATTCTGAGTCTCCGAAAATATACACTTTTTTTTTTTTCTATAAAATTTGTTTCTATTTTTAATTTTAGTTGCGCCAGAAGGGTCATTATAACAATTAATTCAATTTATTTGGTCGCACATATAATAAAGTTGAGAACCACTGAATTGTATAGACTATATGCGGGTGCCGGGTGCATCTTGTAAAATTATTAGTTACGATTTTTTATGATATTTGGGGGGGGAGGGGTTAAAGTCTACTCTCGCGTTTATGTATTTTTGTATTGATGCAACGCATAAATAATATCGTTTTAGATACTAATACACAGGTAGTATACAATTTGAAAATCAGTATAAGGTCGTAATCGTCGAAAAGAAACTTTAACGCACAATGCTGCATTACTACCTATATTTTATCAAATGTTTTTTTTATTTAATTTTACAGCAATTTTCTCATATAAGATACATTTATAATATTCAAAATACAGAAAAATGTAATATCATATATTATGAAAGTATTGTACTAGTATAGAATAAAATAAACTAAAACGATTTAGCAGATTTATATTTTTAAACAGGCTTTCAGGGAGGAGGCTTGTAAAGATCAACTTTTGAAAATCAAACTTGTACATTTATGAAAATATCATTTACCTATATATATATATATATATATATATATATAGGTATGTATATTTTAACTACTTCAAAGTTTTTAGGAGTTGCATGCATACGTATACTCTGTAAAACACAGTACCAGCGATCCAGAGTATATGTATTTAACCGGTATATAAATAATGCGATTTCCAAAAAACCTTAATTTTCTGTCAGGTGAACAATTCAGTTCAATTCATCCAATATAAAATTTACATTTTTTCGCAATATTTGCACATAAAAGTAGGGAATTCTCATTAGCTATTTAAACATAGACCACAAACCCATTCCATTTTGTTTAAAAATGTCAATATACCAAATAATTTTATACTATATACTTGGGCCTTGCAAACACGTCAGATTTGTGTTTTATTTTATTTTCATTGATTTAAATTTTAGACCTAAAATAAATAGCGGATACAGGGAGGACAATGGGGGCAATTTCCTCCCTTCCGTTCACAAAAAAAAATGAGTAAAACGGTGTAAAAAATAGATTGATGACCTTTCATAAATCGACTCTCCCGTTTAAGACCTTTGTATCGGCCTCTGCTTAAAAGCCTGATAAAATATAGGGTACTTTAAAAGGTATGTTATGATTCTGTAGGTTGTTTACTAGAGAATGTCGGGAATTTTTTCATATGACAAATTTTATAAATTGTTAAAAAATCAATAATAATTAAAGAACTATAAATCTTTAAAAAATGAATATACCAAAAAAGAAACTACATATTGCACTATAGATAATTTTGTTAGCCATAATTTGTTATTTTTTCATATTTCTAACATGTTTGTAAGTTATGATAATGAAAAATGATAATGCAAGTTTTTCATTAAAAATATGTAGCTGCTAAAAATACGTACTCTTTATAAAAAATACTTTATATATACCACTTATATATTATTCATATATAATACTTTATATGTTAATTCTTAATACTATTTCACATACCTAATATGAATAAAATATGATAAATTTTTTCTCAATTTTGAATATTTAGGTACATGACTAAATTACTATAACGTGAAAAATCCTACATAATTTAAATTCTGTATTTATTTTTAATTGTTATGCTCTGTAGTTTGTACATTATGCTTATGCACAATTATTATATACATTATGCCATATATACAATATACATTATATACACATACATAATACATATATATATATATACTGTGGAAAACGTTGCAATTATATCACAAATGTATATATGAACATGTACAGGTTGCATCGCAGCTACCGATGCAATTACTGCTGTACACGTATATATATATATATATATATATATGTATGTATAAGTATATTATAGTATTATATATTTATATATCATCTCGAACGAGATTCGCATTGTATCGATAAAATTCTTCCCTAGGGCATTAGTCTCGTGTCATAATAATATAATAATATACAAAACCAGTTGGTAAAACATCAAAACTCGTATTTTAAGGCGTTTTTTGTTTCGCCAAATACGTCGAGAAACATCTTTAATTCGCGTAAGAAGATAAACTATTTAATATTTACATTACATATTATTTTAATATCTATTAAGTACACATCGGCGCGGCGTATTAAAATTTCAATACGATAACATCATTAAAATTGTGAGATTTCGTACACAATGATACGCTTTCTTTTCACATAACATATTATAATATTAACATTTTGATTATACTTTTTTCCTCCGAACGTTGATTAAACCTCACGGAAAATGTACACAATGAAAGTGCGTTAACATTTCAATATTTTTCTGTAACTACACGGCTACGCCTGTATTTTATATTTTAATTTAAAATTGATTCATATGATAATGCTAATTGTTTTAATTAATAATGATGAAAATTCGTTTTTGTTTCAAGTTATCGCAATTTTAATTATAAAATCCGATTATTAGGAAGAATAACAATTTCGAGTATGTTTTTTATTTTGCTCTATATAAACAAACGAAATTATAATAATATTAATAATTAATATAGGCTATATTGAGTACAATACATTTTGCACAATGGATAATATAGAGAGTGTTTATATCTCCTATTATAATAGGTACATATTATAGAGAGACTTTTAAACGATTAAATGTCCTTATAGTGATGGTACACCATGCACTTTGACCCTAAAAAAAAACCATTATAAAATGCGTTCTATAAGTTCCATATAACTACAAAGTTTTAATACAAGTCTAGACAAATATATATATATATATATTTATAGGTAATAAGTAATCGGCATGTATACAAGTGTGCCGAACAATGAAAATATAATTTATCCTAATCCAATCTGCGCCGACGATGGCATATTATAATTTATTGGACGAAGGCCAATAAGTCTCCGGAAGAATTTTCATTAAGCGCAAATCCTGTATATACAGACAATATGTTATCACATGTGCACACACGCTGTTGAGAACTAAATAATTAATTGTTGTGCATATTGTTATTATAAAGTCATTATCGGAGTGTTTGTACGTCTAGGACAGTGATAAAATATTTTTTACCTCGCGGTCACCCTATATTTTGCAGATTAGTATAAGTAATATATCGTAGTGTCCTCTATATACTGTTGCATATCACATGTATATCAACATCGAGTTTAAGATTAAACCCAATGCACATTATAATATAGAATGGTGTCATTTTTCCATTTTATAGTTCTAACGTAGATATACAGTAGGTAATAAATTCTTCGTTAGCGATTATACTTATAAATTATAATCATATACTTATATTACCTATAGTACTTATACAGTCTACATTCGGCGAGGTCTTCCGATTATTTGCCATGCATACGTATTTATTTTCGTTTTCTTTTCTTGGGGGTAAAATGCAAGTACAATGTGTTTTATTTTTTTAATTTTGAGCGCAGCGTAAATAGTTTTACAATGTTCTTTCTTTCTGGAAACAACTTTTTGACTAGAAGACTTGATCCAACCGTTACGCGTGTATCTATTTTCTGGTGTTAAATTTGATCAGGATGGTATTTTGAAGACGTGATTTTTTGACTTTTTCAATAAACGTGCAAGGAAACTACTAAAAAATTCCTAAAATAATCATTCTTAAATCTTAAAATGTACACTAAATATGTAAATTAGTATTGTATTATATTTATGGTTTAATTTTTTTTTTTTACATTTTGGGATATTTTTATTATATTGCGGTTTTTAAATTCTAAAAGATGACATTTTGGGTTTTAAAATCTGAAAATTTCATACAAGATAAACGTACATTCTATATTCAAAAAATCTCAAAATAGCCATTTATATTTTTTCCACAACATTTATTATTTCGATATAAAACGTTCATTCCAAAACAAAATTGATCTAAAATCTTGAAATTTCAATTTATTTTTCTATTATAATATCTAGGTAGGTTATTATTTTTTTGTACATTTATTTTTTACAGTAATATAATAATAGTTAATTATGTATATTACATATATAGTCGTTTGGTCTAGAAAAAAAAAATTTATCATTGCTTTTAAATTTAATACGAGTATTTATATATCCACTACCAGTATCCATCCTACCCGATGAGGGAAGTGCGTCCACTCCTTATTTTCCGTCTTTTTAAATTTCTGATCTATAATATTATACAGTATGCATACTGCACATATTTATATATATTATATATGACTCATAACCGACCGACTACTGTCTGTCACCGAGCAATTCGCTGCAGTTTATTTCTCGACTGGAACGCAGTTAATTTATTTTAGCGTCGAGAATAATATTATGACATTGGAGTGTTGCTTTTAACAATAGGTTATTGCGGATTTTATGCAAGTTAGTGTGGTCGACGTTAATTTGGAAAATATAATATAATACGTATATGCTTATGCATTTTTAAATAATATGTGAACCTTACATGAATAATATAGGTAGTTAATATATTATCTTACCTATATATATACTCGGGAGTTGGGTTGTATATAATATATTATAATATGGTATAGACTATAGGCTATATTATATACTTAGGTTAAAAAGACCTTGGTAAAATTATTGTAGGTACCGTGTATGGTTCGAATGGCTTAAAAATAAAATATCCTGAATTTGACCTTTCGACCATTTCACCTTTCTTGTACGATATTTAACTCTTTCTTTCGTGTACTTATCATTTTATGTGATACAACTTACGTTTTTAACTTATGACTGCACAACAATATTATAAAACTCATATTTTTCATAATTCTATTTACCTATACGGTCTAAAGATTTTTTTCGAACATTTGAATTTTTCTTGTATATTTAGTATTTCTTTATAGTTTATAATTTATATGGTTTTAACTAATACTAAGCACCTAATCTGGATCGATTTTAGTTGATAAATTTGTTTTAATCCGGATTACAGTATCAATCCGATAATACATAATATTATCATGATAATAATCGATATCGATTAACGGATTACACAATGAATCCGAACTAACGTATTACAATAGATTTTTTTTAGTTATAATATTAATGGTAATTTATTCAGAAGATGATTATTTTAGAGATTTGTAATCAACCGAATATGTATGTAAATGATTTAGCATTGCTTCCGAATTCAATATATCCACTGTATTTTTTTAAAAATATTTTTCATCATAGAATATCAAAATTGCATTGTTTGAGTGAATCTGAATTCTATATTTGAATCCAGATTACGGATGGTCAAACGAATGCTCAGCACTAGTTGTAACTTGTATATTATTATGATGGGAGTTATCTGGAACGCAAGTACATAGTATGCATCATGCCATTTATATCTATAAATCTGATTCAGACGGAACTTTGTTGATAGACGTTGTTAATAATTCGTCATATCCAAGAAAATCTTTAAAATAATCTCATAGAACATGGATTCCTAATAATTATGCACGCTCAGAGATGAAGGAATATTCAGGATTCGTTAGAATCTACTTAATATTTTCTCTGCTTATTACATTTTAGGGCTGAAAATATGATACGTGTTGCATTTACGAACAGTTGCCTTAACTACCTTTAGAGTTTAGAACACACGTTCAATTATTGTAATTTCTATCTGTATAATATTATACACTTATTGTGCTTAAAAGTTTGTTATTTTTATCTCTATAGTATTATTAAATCCTTTCATTTTCCGTGCATTTCTCATCGCCACGAAACCATGTCCAGCTGCAGCAGTAGCGTATCTCATATCATAGGGGATCGTTATGTTGCGCAACAATGACAAATGAAACAATGGTGCGTAGTTCTGCAATAGGTTGTCCCCCGAGTGCGGTGTGTGATTTATATCGGTCGACTTGTCCTATAAATAGAAGTCGAAACTTAATATAACGTCTGTTTGGTTTGTTTGCGACATTGCGCCCGTGGTGTATGAACCATGTATTTACGACGAACACTGCTGTACAAACCTAGACACTCAAGACGCACGAATATCGCACAAAAAATAAATAAATAAATAACAAAATCGTTCGTCATTACCACCACGTAGCAGTGGAATATTGGCTGACGAATCAGTGGGCATTGATCGATAAATCGTTACTAAAATAACAATAACGAAATAAAAAAATAAAATAAAATAAATCGAAATAAATGGATTGGTTAGGACGCCCGCGTATTATGGGGATATATAGTGGAGTCTATATGCACTGATTTTATCTCGATTTTATGTGGGATTAAAAAGAGCTAATAAAACAGATCGTCAGACGCCAATTTATTACTCTGTGCTTAAAGACATTATTGAAAAAAAAAAAAACGAGACAAATTGTTCCAGTCGTATTTATCGTGATGAAAACTGGTTGCGTCCACGCGCATTTATTCAAATCAGTCTGGCGATAATGTCGGGTGACGGTATTGCCCGAAATTCTTGTGAAATTAACACCGATCCAACCAGAAGATCAAAAACAAGCAAATTATGGATAATTTAAATTTATTTATTTAATTATAAAATAATAAAATTGCCCATTCTCTCGACAGATTATGTTATGTTAGGTTAGTTAGCTATATATATTATATTTAGGAGGTTAAGTACGTTGAAAACAGATTATTTTTACTTCGCTGAAAACGTAATATGGCTAACGAATAATGACAGCGCGCAAAACCACGCATAATTATTGTCTAATCGATTATTTATGAAGAATTAGTCGCACTTGAAATATATTATGAGATGTGGATGAGATCATCACAAAAGATGAGGGTTATTTAAAATTACGCTCACACTTACACCCACGCTTGCAGGCAAACCCACCTGCACGATGGTGATCGAATTGTAATAAAATGAACTATTCGTGGGCTCAAAACAAAAAGTTTTAAATCACCAATCTTTGTAAAAGTATACCTATTTTTTCGCACTTATTTAATTTGTGTTAGTATTGATGTATATTGACATACCTAATGAATTATTGAAAAGAAAGAATTCTGCTATAAGATTTATAAAAAAATTTTCCATTAACAGTATAGTTGTCTAACGCTCAAAAAAATTACTGGGAAAATAAGAAAAATGTCCTCTGGAAAGTACTGTCTAACAGTGGCAGCTCTAGTATTTAATTTTGAGGATGGAGCCAAAATTGAGTTGATGACTTTTTTTTTCGCTTATTAGATGTTCTAGACAAAAATATTATACACTTTTAGGAATTTGGATGGGGTATGGTCCCCTGAGCTCTCCCTAAAGCCACTACTGCTGTCTAGAACGAATTTGTTAAAATGCTCCTTACTCGAAATCACCTACTCGACTTTTTAGGTAGAAGGAACCTGAAAAGTTGTTTACATAAAAATAAATAAATATACATCATTGTAAAACTAATAGATTCCTTATTCCACTGAAAATCTAAAATGCTCTAGAGTTCTATATATCCCCACATGTACGAGTACTATTTTGTAAAAATGGGTATTGCGCCCATAGAAGGCAAATTACAATCCATATAATGGCTAACAGCACTTACAGTCTTTTGATTATTGATAAATTCTCAATAATTGATATTACGAATCCGATATTAGATTTTCGATTCTCAATTACAGTATTAAAATTTTTACGTTTATACCTAAAATACTATTCAGTTGATCATTTAGATGATAATATAATATTATACAATAATTGGCCATTTCCTTCGTGTACCTATTATTATATCAAGTATTATGTTACAATATAATATTATTATTGTGTACGATATTTTAGCACTATATAGACAAAAAACGGGCGGGAGAGGTGAAAAAAAATTCAATACGTATTTTGTATAAATATATATTATATACAATACATTTTTTTTTTTTGCAATTTATATATTATATAGCAGTCGTACACATTATTTCTTATACACATTAAATCTACCACGGTCGCCGTAGGATTGAAATTGACAAACGTTGAACCCGTTCGGCCGTATAATAGCGCAGCATCTCTCCCTCTACCCGGTAAACGTCGCCTCTATCGCCACCGCCGTCGCGCCGCCTTCGCCTGTGTGCAAACCGAATCGCGTCTGCGGCTCAACGCAGTTTCAGTATCGGTACCGGCGACTCCGCATCCGCGATTCTACTTTAGTTACCTATAACCGTCGTCGGAACGACCGCAAACTCTATAGGTACTTAATAATACATAATATAAATAGATATCAACACAACAAATTCATCTCGTAAATTTTATTTGACGCTATAATTATTTATTATAAATCTAAATTGTATATTAAATTTACATTATACCGTTTCGGTCTTTTTATTAACGTTTGGTTCTTACCATCTATAGTTTTTCACGTGAATATGAAAAGTTTCGTGCTTATTGATCAGGTAATAATAAATTATTTGTTATGCAATTTACAGTAAAGTATATTTATTTAGTCCGTGTGTGTTGACGGGTGCGGGGTAAACGATGTGTTTTCCAAAAGCATACTAAAACCAAAGTATTCACGTCGTGTAGTTGCTCGCCATTACGCGCGGCAACCATCGGCGATCACGCGCTCGTGTTCTCCCCTATTTTCCTCGCGATCGCCGATCACTCGCTGCTGTAATCATCATACGCGCGCGTATATCCTCCGATATATGGTGAAAGCAAACATTACGGAACAGCGGTTCCTTTGTTGGCTGCGTATGCCGATAATGGGCATCAAACGGACAAAAGAAACAACATATTGTGTGTATCTGTGTGTGCGTGTATGTTTGGGGAGATAGTATCTTTCTCTCTTATCATACAATCGAGCGTGATGTAAAAGTCCGATAGATTTGGGTTAATAATAATAAATAAAAATTCAACCATCGTGGAACAATAGAAAACCTTGGACGGAATCTTATATAGAGTGCCGTATGCGTCGCCGCCGTAAAACTTTCAGACATTTCACACCATTTTCTTGCGTAACTGAAATTCACTTATGCAGACAAATCTTATATTTGTATATATACCTCATCAATTATATTATTATTAATAGGTAGTATTTTAAACTATTTTTAATTTTTTTCGTGTCCGTTCTTGTGCTCATCGTATTATCTGCACATTCAACGTGTTGAAAATGTTTAAAAATATAATCCAACATGATAACTAAGACCTGTATGGAGAATTTATCAATTCTATTGATTTATCAAAATAAATAAATTCTATCAAATTTATCAAAGCTAAAATAACGTTTTATTGCATTTC
This sequence comes from Pemphigus obesinymphae, assembly GCA_025469235.1. Classification (NCBI taxonomy): domain Eukaryota; kingdom Metazoa; phylum Arthropoda; class Insecta; order Hemiptera; family Aphididae; genus Pemphigus; species Pemphigus obesinymphae. The sequence goes on along the minus strand of JAIPRL010000814.1, from coordinate 59,729 downwards.
ACAAAAAACGTTTGTTGAAACTATTGGAATATTGTGCTATCATAGTACACCCAATGAAAGTTCTACGTAGGACGTTTTATCTCTTGTATAAAAAATTTCTAACATAAATTTATTTTGAACATTTTTTAGCAAATAAATATCGTTATTAAATCGGAAGCTCATTGACGATTAAAGAAATGCAACAAATTCGATGCGTGGCCAAACCGGTTCGTTTACACTATTATTATAATATACATGAAATTTTTCATGTTTAAGATATGATTGTGGGCGAAAAAAAGGAAGCATTTGTTTTCATTCAATTACTTTCGGCGGTCATCCAAGTTCATACTTGTAGTTTAATTTTTTTTGTATTTGAAGTATACTGTCATATAATTGACATATGTCTAAAAACGCATACGCACACTCGTGCTGCATACAGAATCAGTATCCGTTATAATGTAGTCTGTCACTTTTTATCCATAAATGGCATGTTGTTTGAAGGGGGGAAATACCATTCAGGAATATTGGGGACTTGCTGCAGTTGTTTTGCTGGCTGGCGACAGTATGGTGTTTCTAGACCAACAAACAACAGTTTTTGTTCGACACGAAAATAACTGCAATATGGGATGGGCATATGGCCCACGTGTAGGGTTACTTATATGCATGGGTGCACCGGAAATATTATCACCACTCGAGTTTTTTTTTCAATATACAGGGTGTGTGTATACGATTTATTAATATCACAATGTCCCGATAAAAAATAACAAAAAAGTGCTTCGATCGAAATACTCTTGTATGTTATTTTAATCGCTCGTTTTTCTACACCAAACGCGTTGAATTCAAGAATGTAGTTGCATACGTGTTTGGGCGTGCAATATATTATATCTTTTATTGTTCGTACGTGTTTTCGTAGATTATATTATAAACCGAGTTTTATAGGTAAATGGAAGTTTTTCGAAAAATATTACACGACGTGGGTCGATTAAATTGTCTTTATAATGAATATTTATAACCGTAATATGCCATGGTATTATTGGAACGGATACAAACAAAAAAAAAATTCACGATCTTGATTATCGAAAGATGACAGAAAACAAGTAGGGGGTTCCGTATAGTTCCGTATATGACGAAGCTCCTCTCACACTGCAATGTCGAAAAATTGCAATCATATGCTTAACGTTCCCTTGTTTATATAGTTGCACTTGGTTTTTTTAAGTGATTGAATCCGGTTATCGGAGTCTTGTCCATAAATGGGCATTTAATCCAGATGATTGTAAATTTGTGTAATAATTAGATATTAAAAACACTCAAGTTTTTGTTTCGTTCCTCGAACAGTCAACTATATAGTTCTTAAATATAAGTGCTTTTTTGTACTCTATATCTGTAATTTTCCATTTTTTAAATTTGAGGGTATAAGCTTTATTGAATTTAGGTGTATATTATGCATGTATACTGTAGATGAACGGTACGAGCGAGGTATTTATAGACGTTTATTTCAGGAAACTAAAATATACAGTATTATAATATAATATATATATACAATGTGTATATTCCTGTGCAGCTGCTTTTGGTCTTTATTATATAACCACTTCAGTAAAACGAATAGACAAATTGTTAATTTTACAAGTACATTTATATTTTTAATAAAATTGTTTTAATTTAGTGATTATAAAATAGCAATACATGTACGATGTACCTCAGTTTTCTTTCGATAATCGTTTAATCTATACATTTAAAATGTTCACAAGCATTCAATCTATTAAAATATACTTAACTTACCTGCCAATATGTATCAATAGTTAATACGATATAGGTATTTTAGTATATACCATGTCATTGGTAGGTAGATCTCTGATTTACTTATATATAATGCATTAGTGCCAATATTTTAATTTTAAATTGATATTTGCCAAGATATTTGTTGAAATTAAAATTTTTAAGTTCATTTAACTTTCAGATATATGTATATAAAGTATAATCTAAGAAGATATATATTTTGAAATCAGTCCAGACGATCTGATATATTTTATTAGTACGTATAGATATATTATATTATATACAACTAGCTTAAGTGCAATTCCTTCCGGGTGCAACTCGTTGTAAGTGCAACTCCTTTTAAAATAGACGCCTACTTGTAAGTTCAACACCGTTCGAGTCCAAAACCTTGAATTTGTAACTAGGTTTGAGTGTGATACCTTATAATTCTAACTTTTTTTTAGTACAACACTTCATTAGTAGAATTACTTTTGAGTGCAATTCGTATACCTTGGTTTACGGTGGAAACTGGCGTTTGCATTCTAGAAGATAATTGTTCACCCGTAAAGTGTTTCCAACGAATAGATTGACAAAATACCTAAGTAATCTGAAAATTGATCAAACTTACTACTATCGGAAATTTATAAGAACTCGAACACTCGGGTAAAAAAAAGGTAATATTCGAACTGCACTTGAAAACGAAAACGAAAAATTGTTGTGTTTGAAAAGAGGCGTGCTCAGAAATTGTCTATTGGAGGTAGGAGGTTGGCTCATATTTTTATAGTTCCAGAAAGGACTGATGCGTACCTAATGTTTAAACAATATTTATAGGTAACGAAAATGAAGGCAACTATACATTTTTTTCAGGTGCGGATTAAATGAAGCAGGAGAAGGTCATTAAATTGTATAATATATTATATATATTTTTATAGCATACAATAAATATAAATTAAGTACCTATACCTACTTATAAATAATAAGGTTAATTCAGTTAAAATTATATTTAATAGTTATATAGTATTATAACCGAGTACCTATTTAATTTTTAAATACAATTATGACAACTATTGTTGTTAGAACTTGGAAGTTTTTTTTTTTGTTTCTAACGATTACTTTTTAGCTAAAAATTTTAGAAAAAAGTCGTAAACAAAGCCTAAAATTTATAATACCCTACAAATTATGAAAAATAATAACTTAAAGATTTGAAAAATGTAAAATAAATATTGATTAGTATGAAAGTTTCAGAAAATGGCCTTAAATTTATAATAAATGATAACGCAAATTAGATAGATTCGTATAAGATAAACACAAATTGTATATTTTATTTATGATTAACATACCTATATAATACGTATATAATATATATATGTATATAAAGAATGAAAAATAAATTCAGGGCTACTCTAAATAATATCAAAAATACAAAATAATACATCAAAAACACTCATTCATTTCTGAATTCTAAATTAATTGTCAATGTTTTTTTTTTTTATCGTTTATTGATAAGATCGAGGGGGCAAACTTGTAAATTTAATCCTAAAGGGCCTTCTTATATTACTGAGAATTATATATATAATATTTTTTACACCAATGGGAGGGGATAAAATCTCATGTCCTCCTTAAGCACACCCTTGGTTCGATTTGTACTCGGGTGTGGATATGCATTAGGTAGTAACTATAGTAAATATTTATTAAAAATATGTGAAAATTATATTAAGTTATTTTAAAATTAAATTAGCCTAGTATTGATTTCATTCATTTTTATAGGTTTTACTAATAATATTGATTAACATAAAATATGTTTTATGTTAATGCATTACCTATATTATACTTTCATTATTATTTCATATTTGACAATAACAACATAAACACTCGTTTTTATCCATGACAATGATTCGGTATTGTATGGTATACTATAAAATATATTTAAATGTACTGAAATAAATGTATTACATTTTGCATGAAACGATTCGAGTATATTTTTAGTCCATAGGCTTGAAATTATATTCGAAGTCCAAATGGTAGGTTGGAAATATGCCTCTTCAGAAATATGTATAATTATTAACTAAAATGTTTTTGATTTATATTCACTATAGTAAACTAGTTATTACAAAGTTTTTTATTTTTTAATACCATAATTGTGTTAAATCAACATTTTTATCAGACTCAAGTTTAGTTCAACTATTAGGTACTTACTTATTTTTAGCCCGAGTGCAATTGTAGTGTCCAGTTCAACAACAAAGTATGGTTAGGAGAAGAAAATACAGTTAATAGAATAATAATTTGTGGTAAATTGTATTTTAACGATGAAAACACATAGCATACCATATTATGTATTAAGTTACATTTATATTCACTTACAGAAAAGTATGAGCATTAAAAAGAAAAATATTATGAACTTCCAGGATTTTTGTCTATAAATATAAAATATAAAGAACCCTTTAAATCAATCATAACGATATTTTAATCTGAGTACAATTCGAAAATAACCCTTTTTTATGAATAAAATTCGACCATGTTGACTCAGGTAATAAGTGAAATCCGACGATTCCCAATTATGTTATATTATGATATTTTATATTACGTCTTCAATGTTTTATTAGTATTAATTTAATGATCCTCAATTTCGAATAGGTACCTACAATAAAATTAAGCTGACAATTAATCAATACTTTTTAAAATCATAGTATAATATAATCACAAAGTTTCTTTAAATATTGACCCGATAACCGTTTAAAAAAACGTTTTAACTTGTAAGTTGTAGACTATATAATAGCAACTTAATGTGTCATGGTGACCTATAAAGGTGTAAACGAAATACGTTTGAATGCGATATGGAAGAAAACAAATTTGCGACGTTTTAATAATATTATTCCTATATCTGATCGTACTCTGAGGGCATTTACGTAATAATATATATGCGACTATAAAGTATAAACGTATATTGTTCCGACCACTTAGAAGTGTGAATTCCCATTCCAATAACATGACGAATATACTTAATATTGTGTCCATTATTCTTTATTAGTTCAATGTTCAATCTTTGATTAAACATATGGCGTTCGTATAAGGTATCTATATTATGGTACATTATTGGTATCTATACATTTTATTTACTCGACACTTGGCTCGAACACACAGCCCACTCCATCAACTGTTGTGGTATATTATATTATACTAGCAGTGTACAGTTTTACTATAATCAGTTTTACGCAACGCATAATAATATTAAATCCGATCGAACGTTTGTATATTTATTTTATTAGTCACAATTTTCAATTTTTTTGCAGTGGGCTGCTGAAGTTGCGTGAATAAATGTTGTTAGAAATACATTAAAAGTAGAATCATACTGTTACATATATTATTAATTTATACTATCTATATATTATATTGTGTTATACATATTTATTATTTATATTATGCAAATATATGAATATATGATATTATATAAACTATTAATAGTACCTATATAGGTACATAATATATACCTAGTATACCTACACTGTCCACGTAATAGTATTTATAAAAATGTTATTTTGATTGATTCGGTACTACGATATGAGTTGTGACATACATTTGAATATAAATTGAAAATCCTTTAGAATTAATTATTTGTATTTATTTAATTTTCAATATCTAGCACAAAATAAATCTTTCGAAAGACTAAATAATTACAGCGGATAATAATAAAAAATACTATTTTAATGTTATTTATGTTGTAAAACAACATGAATCAAATTGGAAAATAAGATTTTATTGTAATTGAATTTCATTTTCGTAATTGAATAATCTTTTCAGACAATAATATTATAGTACCTATACAAAAAATTTATTTTGTAGTCTTAACAATGAATCATAAGTACTAACCTCATACCAATACTTTTATCATTCAGTCAAAACAATATTAATTTTTATATTATGATATAAACTTTTAGGGCGGTTAAACCTTGAGGTCCCTCTTGATTTCCGCCAATTGTTAAGAGATCTATTTTAACGGAGATATTCTAACAAGTAACCAAAATAATAAATGATATAGATAACAACAATATCTAGTGCCCTACATAGTCGTTTTAGTATTAATTTTATCAAGATTTATTGTAACAATTCAAAAAAACGTATCTTATTGAATAATGGATACGTACGACTGTAGTGTTTGATGCTAGATAATGTTGTTTTAATACAGTGTTCATGCAAGTCTAATTTTGGTCATTTTTATGTTATATTTTATATACAAAAATGTATAGCTGGATCGATTGGTGGCAATTAAATTAATTTACTTGCTTCTAATATCACGTCATTAATATAGTATACATACATTTAGGTACAAGCCGTGAAAAATTGGGCATAAGACTATATTTCAAAATTTTCAGTGCAATTGCGGTAAACAATAGATATTTATAATTGTTATATAAATATTAATGATATTTTAAATATAAAAAAGGTAGCAATGAGGAGGTGGAATCACTTCATTTGTTGTTTAGAATACTGGTAGTAGAAATATATAATTTCAAAGCAATTTATTGCATTCTATAAAACGATTTTGTGCGGAGCTCGGTGTAACTAAATAGCTCACTTAAAATACACAAATATATCACTTTATTATAGTCAATTTTTATTTTATTTTATTTTATTAGTTAATCAATGATCAAAACGGGGCGTGATAATTTATATACGATATTTTCAATTTTTTCTATTACAATTGGTACGCATTTATGTGAAATTCTATCCAGTCATATTATCATTTTGCCGAAATAATAATAATATTTGAATTTAAATTATGAACGTTCAAATTCAAGTACGATTATTTCGTTTCATTTTTATTATGGACTCGACAAAAAAACGCACAGCAAATTTCTCGGCAGCAGTAATTAATTTTCTTGTTTGTTTGGTAAAGAAGCATAAATCAGTAATCGAGTGTACGAAGATAGACACAGTAAATGCAAAGTAAAAAGAAACAAGAATTTATCAACATATTTTTAATTAAATATATCTTTCAATATTTTAATAAAAATATTTAATAATGTACAAACTTCCACTTATTTAAAACTTTTGAATAGAATAAAAAAAGAAATATGGCTTAAGATTGAAAATGAATTCAACTGCCAGTCTATAGAAAAATATCCTCGCACAGATAATTTAAATTTAACGGTAGTTTTTAATTAATCGATATCTTTAAATGAACTCATCATCCCTCCAATAGGTAAAATGATTGCTCTAGATCTAAAGATCGTCGATTTGACGTCTGCGAAAAGCGATCATCACTATCAAGTCGTTAAATTTATTATCTTCGATATCAGAATCAGATTCAAAATAGTTGACGTCATAATTGAAATACATTATGAATAAAAAAAACGATGAATAAAATAATACAGATATATTAAACAACAGATAAATTAAAAATGTAGAATTTAATTGAAATAAAAGTTCAAAAAAATTCACTAGTTAGTTATAATATCAAACTGAACTACTGAAGTAATAATTGATAATAATTATCAATAATGATAATATGAAATATAATCCCTGGGTAATAGTAATCGCTATTTAACCGAACATATTTGGTTGATTAACTTAACGGTCCTTTAATCAGTGATTAAACATTTAACAGACACTGTACAACCAGTACAACGATCCAAATGCCTTAATTGTTGATTAAAACTTAATCATAGTTTAAACAAGCACTGTACAACTGGTCCTAAAGGACAATATTTTGATGATTATCTCGTCGGGTGTTTCCCAAAAATATTGATTAACAATAAGTCAAAAATTGTAGTACTACTTTTAATATCAACACTACAAAAATACATTTTATTAGAGAAGAATAGTATGTCAATATATTATTTTAAATTTACTAAAACAAATAATAATTATAATTTGTATACAAATAAATATAAATTATAACAAATGTATATTTATGAGGAACGAGGGATTTCTTGATTTTACAATTAATAATATGTTTATTTATATTTATCAACTAGAAAACTCGGTGCAAATCAGTTGTGATTCTGGCATTAAATTTTGGAAGAGACTATAACCTAGAATCTAACATAAAAATTAAAAATGTTTAAATCTAACGAATATTGCCATTAAAATTAACCTGATTCGATCGGATAATAATTATTAAAACTCGGCCGACCCGACTCGATAATATTTTAAACTTGCCTTACCATACAAAGCTAGTATGGAGTTAACATATGAATGTATTATAATATGATACTCATTATCGTATATTCCTAATTAATTAAATAAGTTAGTATATTTAAATACAAATACAGGTATTGTTTTACTTCTGTAATAGTGACTTACAATTATACAAATTTGTAGTATAGGATTTTTATGCCAAAAAAATTATATTTGTTTTTATTTAAATATAAAATGATAAATAAAGCCGATATAAATATAATTTATTATTGTTTTTATATCAAAGTATTTAAAATCCGTATTTGAATATAAGAAGGCTGTATATTATAATATATTAAGATGTAGGTAAGAATACACTATATTATATATAGGGTGACCACTGATCATATTCATTTTACAAAAACGATGGTATGGTTATAGAATTTATGTAATCTCCATATAGGTAAATTATATTATTCTCGCCGTATATATATATGAATATGTGAATTGGAGATAGATATATATATATATTGTGAACAGCTACTTGTGGTTGTATAATAAGTACATCTTCATACATTATATATATATATATAGGTATAGTATATACGTATATACACTTTTCTTATAATATGTGCATATAAATAATCTATATCTATATACCTATATTATATAAACAAAGACATTTTAACGGCTCCATAAAAGGCTTATTGTACATAAAATTATATAGGTATATACCAATACCGTGGTAGAGGTCACCACAAGTCTGGTTAGAGTCTAGCGGTTCAGACTATTCAATTATAATAATAGAATACACCACGCATGCATATACCTACAAAATGTTCGTAAAACATATATTAATTTTAAAGGAAAAGTGATTTCTAGTAAAACGAGTTTTATTATAATATGTGTTCACTGTCATTTTTTTTAACAATATTTTACACCCTATACCTGCCGTAAAGGAGGTTTTTGGTTTTATGATGATTTTATGTTTTTTCTATTTTTTTTTTCAAATTATTTGAATCTCCTTAAATAAATAATATTATTTTATCAAATTTCCATATTTAAATGAAAAATAAGTTATTTTGTCTTTCTATGCTTCTGTAAATACTTAAAAAAAAAATAAATAAAGTGTAGGTAAACAATTTCCATAGCACCTTTTTATATTTTTTACAACATTTATTATTATCTAAGAAGCTATAAATTTACTTAAAGTACAGGAAAAAAAGATGGTTAGACATTATTTCGTGGGGAAGAGAACTGTTCGTATAGGTGTATAATTCAATATAATTTAATACATATCATTGCTGAAACGTTTTATATTAAGTTCAAAATAAAAATTGCATTTTAATATATCTATATCTATTGCAATTTACAGTGATTTATTCACATCGTCTTATTTATAATATCTTTGACAACTTCATGATATTCATATTTAAACTGTAACTAATAATTACATATGCAATTAAAATGTTATTTAAAAATTATCTAAAATTGTAATTCTCATTTTCTACACTTTACTCTTTGTATCGCTGTAATGATATTGTATGTTAATATTATATTACTATTTATAAGTATTAAATTAGCGTTACTGAATTGACGATACTGAACACCAAAATGAATTTTAATTTTCTGAATACACGATTACATTTTATAATCATCTTCATAATAATACAATATTTACAATAAATACTTATTATATATACCTATGCAATTAAATAATAGTATTATTTATTGTTTAATACTTATTACTTACATATATTTTTGGTATCGGTGTTTGAATTTGGGTATTTACGAATATCGGTATTCAAAAGTATTTTGATTTAAAATATTTTTAGGTAGGTACTTTAATGGTATCGATAAGTATGAGGTTAATTGGGATTCAAAGTCCTGGTATATGCTATGTTATACTTATAGTCGTGTATACAGTCTATAGATTGCCATCACCATTGCACGTTATTTTAAATTGTTCCCAATTATACAATTTCCGACGAGATTGAATACAATTATTTTGGGTGAATAATGTTATAAATTATCATACGTATAATATGTAATTGTGTTTGGAATGTGATAAGTTTGAAATTTTTCGATTATTACCCCTCGCACATACTTACTGCAGTTCTCTAGAATTTATACCTAATACCATATACCTATACTGTTTTTATTTATAAATTCCAAACCGAAATTACACGTTATAATATGTTGTTTGACGTTACCTACCAAGTATAGATATTGGTAATATATTAAAAATAAATATAGTAAGTTGGAGATATTGATAACTTTATTTGATAGAAAAACTTCTAACGAGTAATAAGTCCGTGATTGAAAACAATAATATTTATTATCATTTTATATATAAACAAACTATGGAATTTAAGAGCAATATGTATGCGTGAAATTTGGTTTCGACTAAGAAAGATGGTACTGTATCTTTGTGATTTTGCAGCAGCCAACAAGCGTTTTGAGCACTTTAAATAAGGTCGTTGCTCTTCTATTATGTTCATCATAATGCAATTTCGTAGATTCGCTTATAAAATGATAATATAATATTCATTAAAAGTTATATTCTATCGAATGAACTAATCGAAATTCTCCTACATCACTATAGAAAGTAAAACAAATTATTGATCACAGTATAGTTAGTGTACTCGTATATCCGAAGATACGTTTTTAAAAAATATTTTACTCAGAAAATAATTTCGAGCCGGTATCATACCGGAACATTTTTGTCGTGCGTTATGCATTTCCATCGTCATTAAAAATAAGTTATTATGTATAGTCATGTAGATGGAGTATACCTGTATAACTGATGGACTTGGAAATGTTATTGTGCAGATTGTACCTGTATAACTTATAACAACAAATAAGTATAGATTTTTTATGTAAGTATATAGTGATGCATATATTGTACTTATTTACCGTTTTTGAAAGAGTGTTTTTTTTCGGGTGTGTTAACACGTTTAGTCTAATAAACGTAATAAGCAAAAAAAAAAAGTCATCGACTATTTCGACTACTTTTCAAAATAAAACTATAATCAACCTATGTAGGTAAATTTGCTGCTTGTGGTATCAACTCCCACGACAAAACGCCACTGATTTTAACTTGGACGAGTATATAATATTAAATCGTGTACCTATACACTTACCACTACAGCAGTAGCTAAGTCGGGTCGTATCTATATAATAATAATATTGTTAGGTACGCAGTGTTGTGTGTACCTACTGATAGCAAGCTGGTAGGTATGGCGTATATAAGACTGCGGCGGTGCAAGAAAGGCCTGCAACGGCGACACTGCCGGTTCTCCGGCTATTCCAGAGCCGCATTCCTCGACTGGGATTCGACTCTCGTATAATAATGTACATGCGCGTGCGTCCAAGTCGTTTTCCACACGACGACGACGACGACAGTGACGGCGAGTGTTCCATGTACCTACACTTTTGAACTCCTTTGTCGTCGGTATATACCTCTTATTTCATAATACTACATATATATATATACGCAATATAAACAAACAGGCACGAAGTCAGGATATTATTGATGGGGGGGGGGAGTCTATAACTTTTGTAAAACCTATACAATATTATAATATTAATAGGGGCCTCCGTTCTTTAAAGGAAATTTTAAGGGAACTTTTGAAGGAAAAAAATTTCTAGGTGATTCTGCATATCAGTATTATTTTTTTTTATCGATATTGGGTTTTTTAGCATTTTTCATTTTAATCACTTTAAAAATAAAATTATCATGAATATACAGACATATTATACAGTATCTTGGCGCTCTAAATCTTAACAATTTTTTAATATATTATACTCATGTGTATGTTTGTGTGTGTGTGTATATATATTATAATATTACTATGCATCTGTGATAAGATGTCAAATACTGATTTATCGGCATAAGAACTTTAATGATAAAAATTTGAAATTTGTTTGCGCTGATATTCCCTTAATGATGCCCTATAATGTCAAAAGAACCTAAGCGACTAATAAGAATAATTATTCTATTATTTCAAATTTTCAAATAGTTTGAAATCTTCTATAACTCTACTCTGAATCGATTGGATATAATTTTTTCCGTTTTATCAATTTTTTTGATTTATAAAATGTACCCCGATCTATACAACGCCTACAGTGGTTGACGACAATCTAATTTTTATATTTCTTCATTTTTAGTATCGATCCAAGCACTTAAATTATTTTCAGCCGTAAAGCTGTTTTTCGTTCATAAATTTAGTTTATATTTCGTTCTACCGGTAAAATGACTTGTACACTCGGATACGCGCAGTACCTATATATCGCCACTGTCTTTATACTAATCACCCAAAGACAAATCGTGTCCATACCAGTCACTTAAAAATTGCCTATAATAATTATAGCCATTCTTGAAAATCATATTTTCGATATAGTTTTAATTATTATAACTTTTTATTTGATTTTCTTTTTATTAGAATAATAAAAACGAAAATTCGAGTACAATGTAGAGTATTGTAATAGCAAAAGCGTGCCTTGTACTTGAAAAACTTTTAAAAATATAGAGATTAAATAAAACGAAAATTGGTGGGAAAACAAACCCCTTGATACGTACGGCATATCATCTCGATTATTGGTTAGTTATAAACGCACCGTATACCTATAATTTTTACAAATTATATCCGTTTCAGTTTCGCAAATAAACTATATTTTGGATGCGTACCTACTCGTATTATAAACGGTAGGCACGGTAAAAAAATAAAAAAAAATAAAAATCAAAATGTTTAAATCGTTATATTTATTGTTTATATTCCCTCTCGGTCTTTATGTATCGTTTTATTATTTCTTATTTTATTGTGTGCGTACTGTGTATATTAAAGAGAGAGAGAGAGAAAGAGTCACGGTCGAGATGAAAACGCATTTTTTCCTGGAGGCAAGTGACCTTCGGGCGATCTGCACCGACGACGGCTGCGGCAGCGCGCGGTGCATATTCAGCCGGTCGGAACCGGGGGGGCCGTACCGATACGAGCGCTCGTGCGCGTGTGTGTATATGTGCGAGTGTTCCCCCCTTGCCGTACGGAAAGTGCCCGTGTGGCTATACGATGGGAATTCGTGGTCCGGAAAGGTATGCGGTATCCGGTCACGGGAAAGAACTTTGTCGATTTTTTTTTTTTCCAATAAGTAACTGCAGCAATCGAAATATTATTACTTATACATATATATTGCATATATATATATATTATCGTCTTCTAAGTAAACTATCGAGCAATGTATTTATATATGTAATGATGCGTTTCATGTAGTGTTTAAATCGTTAATAATTACATAGGTATTGTGCGTATCTATTTATATATATATAAAAAATATATATATATATATATAATATAATATATATATAACGTTTATGGATATAGAGAGAAAAATCAAATCCGACCGGTAGTAACTTTATATAACTTCCCACTTACTTTTTTTTTTTTTTCATTTTACTTAGTACCTAACTTGTAGCATTATATTAACGAGTTCGTCAAACCATAATATAAAGTTAATTGTATTTTCTTTAAATAATTCTTTAAAAAAAATTTTTTTTAATAATTTTATTGGTTATTATTATTTTTTTTTATTAAATGAGTCGATGATTTTATTATTACCACTAACCAAGCATATATAATATTAGAGACTATATATATATAGTGCCGAAACTATGAGAAGGATGAGAGGGATGAATCCTTCCAGGGAATTTTTTTTTTCATCTACCTAAAAGTATACTATAAAATAATATGTCTGTATACATTACTGTCCCAATGTTTATAAACAAAATAATTGTCGATTTTAAATGAGCATATATTATGCTGAAATGGTGGCTTCAAAGTTAGAATTTCACTAACCACGGGCAGATTACAGTCTTAAAGTGGTATACACAATTATTTTAGACTAATGACTTTTTTTTGGTCGAAATTATCAGCAGATATCAGATACATAAAAATGAACGGTTGTTTGATTATTGTCCTCAAATTAGAACACATCCTTTGGGTGAATTAAATTTTCTAACAGTTTCCCCTTATTTTTTATACGATCAAATGTTCTATATATATAATATATATATATATATATTAACCTGGTCCATCCTGAAAAAAATATTTATAGGATGGGGTGTGCATGTTTTAAAAATATATCTTTGAAACGTAAATAAAAGGTAAACTTTTTTCTTAGTTTTGCCGTCTAAGAATGCTAAAATATTTCCTTCAAACCATAAATAATCAAAAAAAAAAAATGTATTAACTTTCTGGTGTTGGTTAAGGGGGAGGGCGAAGCCCCCTATCGGGACGGCTATAATATTAACTAAAATTTGACTATAGTAATGAAACAGTGAAATGGTTTCAGCATGATCTTTTAGTGAAAATTATTAATGAAATACGTAAATGATAGGTATCCTATAAAAGTTATTTTTGAAGTATTGTGTAATATTTTTTTAATAGATACCTATTAATTTATATTATCAATATATTTATTTAAGTTTATTTTTTGTGAAATGGATATTTTAAAATATAATATTTAATTATTTATTATTTATTAAATAATTAAATATAATACACCAACGAGTAAGTGGATGATCTCTTGTACTTATATACCTACTTATTATAATGATATAAATATAGTATAGTTATGATGACAGAACATGTTTTTTGATTAATAATTTGTTGTCTTAAATGACTGTATTATGCACACCTAAATGTATCTATTTATTTTTAATATCCTAAATTATTCAATTAAAAACACCAAATAACAAGTAACAAAATTATTTATTAATTATTATTTTGCTACTATTTAATAACAACACGTATCTTTTAATTTTTTGAAATTAATTTTTTGGTATCTGTAGATTAGTTTTTTTTTTATAGGTTAAACTGATGTTTTTATTTATTTTTCGCTAAAATGCGTTTGAGTGCCAACACGTACGTTATGGTTTTGACATGAAAGAAAGATATATATTAAGTTCTGTAATATCACGTATCTTCATATAATTTAAGAGAGAACTAATATTTAATATTTAAATATCTAATGAATTCTAAAATACTTGTTTATCGATGTTATAAAATAAAAATAAATATTTTTAACGAAAAAATATATTATAACTAAATTCGTTTCATAAAATAAAAAATTTATAATTTAAAACTGACAAAATCTGTTTGTTGATTTATTTCATGAGTAATATCTTGAATTTTGGATATAATCTATGATAATTATTGATAACCAATGTACAAATGACATGTAGAACGTATTTTTCAATAAATTACATTTTAAGCAAAATATTCATAATTTAATTATCACGTTTTTTATAGGTACTCTTGTAAAAAACTCAAGACCAAATTTATCGAAAAAATAATTCCTACATATCATAGATTATGCTATCTTTATTAATTTTGATCATAGGTAATCATATCCTAAAATCAACCGATTGTTCACGAAATTAGAAATACAAAATCCGATTTTAATATATTATCTTGAGTCAGGTACTCTAAAATAAATTTTAGATATGCAAAATAAAATTGTATATTTAAATTTTTGTACTTTTAAACATAATATTTCTTTATCACTATTTACTTATTGTATTTTATTGCTTCCAATTAAGATTCCATAGGTCCTACCTTGATAATAAATAAATTATAATATTTACATTTTTGGGCCAACAGACTGATTTCTGCAAAGTGACGTCAATGGCATAATAATAAGTATATATAATGACGCAAACATGTGTTATATATTGTTTGATATTATTGCGCGAGCAAAAAAAAAAAAAAGCGAAAGTCCGTTATATAGTTATGACAATAATGCATGTATTATATTGTGTGTTCTGTGCATCGCAAATCGCGTTTTATTTACAATATAAGTACGTATACTTTTAAAGTTAACGAGTTATTTTATTTTTGGTTTTAAATTTTCTTTGAAGTAACTACTCAAAATACTCAGCTAACGCAGACCGCAGAGGAATTATATAATTTATAAATTAAATTAATATCATATTTAAATAACGTGCGTAAAATTGGACCAAACGTATTATGATATATTATCATGATTGCATTATATTGCAAGTAATTTGCAAGAATTTTCACATTCATTTTTGGAATTGTATGTACACTATGATCAGTATCATATAAATTTTTAAACAATTAATACTAAATGGAAGGTAAACTTCACATTAGCATAAATAACTCACCAAAGTTGTTCTATATGCTAAATAGTATTTTTGAATTGGTACCTGCAATGTATACAATACAATTTATCTTGATTTACAAGAATATGAAAGTCCATTTTTGGAATTGGCAAGTCAACTTATGGCGAAATCTATGCAACCCTTGCAATCTTTAAAAAATTTAAAAGTTGGTCCACTAAGTGCTTTGATAATTACCTAGCTATTAAGACTTACAATTTTAACTTTTTGATAATAGCTATTAATTGTTTTGGAATTATCAACTGTTATATTATTTTATTTTTTACCATTTTATAACTTTACACTTTTTATTTAAAAAATGTAAAGTAATTTGCACTGCACATAGAAATAAAATAAATATAATTATAATATTACATACCTACTTACTTTTTATTTTTATTTATTTATAAGTAGGTAATCTATTCGATTATTCGCGATTTCGTTTGTTTTGGCAATATTATACTTATATAATATACTGTATATTATTATTTATCTATATATTGTATGCAGTGGCGTATTTAAAAATTTGCTGGCCTAAGAGCAACACAACTTTTGCCCTCCGTAAAAAAAAAAATACTTTTATAACATACCTATTATTAAAATTCAAATACATACATATTAAATATACTAAAATTTTCTATTTTTTGCTTCGTTATTGGCAAAGTAATTTATTAACTCTTTACGCGAATAATTGGGAAATCAATTTGAAAACTGTAAATAAGCAAAAAAATAAATTACAAAAAAGTCATTCGATAATTTTCCTTCAATAATAATTAGAAAAAATGTTTTAGATCAAATAATTTATCGCCCCCTTTTAACATTCAAATTTCGCTAAAAGGAGCAATGAGGTACCTACCGAAGCATATATTATATAAGGAATGCGATAATGAATATGTCGAATATGCAATATGCATGCACATGACGAGTTAATATTTACGACGAGTTGTATATTCGTTTAAACGCGAAATTGTATCCAAATATATATATTAGTTACCCTAAGTATTTTGTGTACCTATATTAAATATACCTACTTATAGAAGACGTGATACCCTCGATTTCTAGTGCAAAAACATGTCTACGTAGAATAGCGATAATTCGTTTCATAGTGGTTTAAGAATAAAAACACTCATTATATAACCGAAAGTTAATAACATTTTTGAAAGAATGTCTTAGGTACCCTTTTTATAAAATAATGCCTATTAAAAAAATTACAACCGTTTAAAAAACTAAAAAAATGTTTTTATTTTTGATTGATAGATTGTATCCTAAATATTTAGTTTATTAAAAAAACGATATAACATTCCCTTCAAAATGTGGTGAACTTTCGATTTTATAATAGGTGTTTTTAATCTTAAACTTCTAGGAAACAAGTAAACGTAATTTTTCGAAGGCATGTTTTATAAACAAATATTGTAATTACACAACAATAAAAAATGGTATTAATACAAGACTATTTTTAAATTTATTTTAAAATGTATTTAAATATAAATTTAATTTTTATAAAACTTCATAAAATTTGCCTATACAAAACTCTTTAATAATTGAGTAGATGATGTCAACAACATATTTTTTAAATTATAGTATTACAATATTATTACTAGGTAAAAAAATGTTTTGAAATTGTTTTTATGTCGTCAGGTGAATTGTTTTATTTTTTAATATGCTATACAGCAATACATTTTATTTGTTGTCAATAATACGCCTAAATATACATAAGCCCACAATAATATAATATTATATATACATCAAAATTTTTTAACTATACCTCAAAAAATTAACCCGCAAGTTCATGGACAGTACGTATGTATAATATATAATGAATATTTTGAAAATTGACAATATAATTCGTAATCTATAGGTAGGTTTTACTTATTTAGGTACGTATATGTATTCATATTATATAGATATAGTGATTAATATTTATAATATTATACTATAATAGTTATGCATGTTTGTATTTTGTATAGGTAATAGGTATAATGATATATATTATAACATACCTAAAGTGAATGGAAGAAATTTTTTTTGTATAATTTTATAAACCATAGATTTAATATGTTTCTTTTCAAAATTAAAATTTTGTATAAAAAAATGATGCTACACAGATTAGATAATAATCTCGTTTATAAATTTGGTAACAGATCAATTTAATCTAATATTAAAAATGACAAAGCTGTAATACAAATAGGCTGAACGTAAATTTCGTATATTATTAGTTGGTTAAGGCAGAGACAGCAAATATGGGTAATCGCATCCTCATAAGCCGCACCATATTTGAGATATAAGCATGAATCATTATTTGTATAACTTGAGAAATCCTAATTATTAATGATCAATATTAATTACCAATCATTAATTACCAATATTCTCTGTCCAAATTTTTATTATATATGTAGGTATTTATAAATTAAAGTCAAAATTTATTTTAGGTTTATTATTCATAAAATTACAGATAATGAAAAGGTTCTATATCGTATGTATATAAATAATAAATATGTATATTTAAATCTTAAAAATGCTCTCCTAAATAATTTTTAAATACCACGATTCACTCTTTCGTTCTAAGCCACCAAATTCACCAAATCTTATCTATACACATTATTATTATATTTAATCCTATAATATATTTTGTAATATATAACAAGATAGAATTTACCACTTGTTACGCTGAATTGTCTAACTATGTACGAAGACATCATCTTGTTTATCGAGAAAAAAACTTACATTTTTCAGTCTGCGGTGTCGTGCATACGAGTTTTAATTGGAATACAGAAAAGTTAGATACCTATACCTGTATGTACAAAGAATACCATAACTTTGATGATTACGGATCCCCGTGAATAGCGGAAACACTAACAGAAAAATTTCCCATCAGACAACAGGAAAGTTCTTGTATATACATTTTACCCAGAATTTCATCGATTCCTTCAGACTTCCTTTTAGATTAAAGTGTTTGTTAACCAATCAATTTCGTCAATCACTATGTCTCTACCCTTTGATAATTGAAATTTTATTGGTTTTACAATGTTTTAGATTTTGGACGTAGTAAAGAATGTATTGATTTAATAATGTGTTTTTTTATGTATGTAGGTATACAGATTTTCAAGCAGGAGTTTAAATAAGAGTTTCCTCATTTTTAGTATACAGGTTTTTGATATGAAATTCGCTCTATAGTTGGTATTTTGTAAAGGTCATTTTTTTATTTTCAATGAAGTTTTTAAAAGCATAACGAACAACTATCTTTTATAACGGAAATATTTTATAAATATAGGGGAAATAAGAAAATAACAAATGAATAAGGAGAATTATTATTATAAATTGAAAAACTAAAATACCAGAAACATGAAATGTACGCCAAATATTTACTATAGCACTATGGGGACATTATACAGTTTTATTATTGTATTTTATTTGTTATATTTATGTAGAACGTAGGTATATAACACCAAGCTTCGCTCAAAATCATTTTATTAAATTCAATATATCTACCATCTATATAGTATTCTACTCAACGAGTGAAGTGCTTTCACCCCCTATTTGCCGGATTTTTTTTAGATTTTTAGATTTTTATAATTTTACAATCATGTGTTTTTATTTTAGATTCTTAGTGTAGCGATAAATCTATTGCAGGTTTTACAATGATGTTTTATTTTTTTTTTTTTTATGTACTGTTAAATTTTTTCGGGCAGAAGGAGTAAAATAAGATTTTTCTGATATAGAAGTTTTTGATAGGAAATTCGTTTTAGTTGGTACTTTATAGAGGTCATTTTTTTTGATTTTCTAACCATTTCTCAAAATTGTAACAAAAAATTAATTTTTATAAGAGCCACCAAAAGTTATTATAAATTAGAAAATAACAATTAAACTAGTCATAGTTACCGAAATAAATATAGGTGATATATAGTATTTAAAACCGAAAAATATCGCAATAAATAAATTGAAAAATTAAAATTATAGAAACTTGAAATTTACCCAAAATATTTACAATTGATGTATTTTTATTAGTCATATAAATACTATTAGTAATATTCATATTATATACACGCATTATATAAGCTTCGCTCAGAACTGTTTTATCGAAAGAAATTATTTACCATTGCTTTAAAATTCAATATATTCATTACCAGTATCCTACTTAACGAGCGAAGTGTTTCCACAATCCACACCCTACTGACCGGCTTTTTTATATTTTTTTTTATGTATGTACACACTTTTTTAGGTATAGGAGTCGAGTGAAAATTTTTGGGTAAAGATCTTTCTGGTAGCAAATTTGTTCTAGTTGATATACTTTAAAGTGGTAATTTTTTATTTTTCTAGTAGTTTTCTTAAGTGTAAAGGAAAATCACTAAATAACAAATTAACTTGTTATAGTTCCCGATTTATATATATATATATATATATGTACAATGTTTTCATACATGGAGGTAGACGAAATCGAGTAATGTAAAAATAATATCTTCGATAAAATTGTATGAATACGTGAAACTCAACAACAATTAAATCACGATAGTGATATAGAGATCATAATAACATTAATTATTAATTATTTAAATTTCCATTTTTCATAAAATATCTAAAATTATATCTACCTACATCTATTATCTATATAGAACCCCTAAAATCGTGGATGAGACATCGTATTTTTACAGCGATTCAATGTAAAAACATTTTACAACCAAGTCGTCGCCATTTAAATTTTCCAAATGGAAGATAATTGTAAATTGTTTGTTTTTCAAATTAAATAATACAATTTTGATATTTTTTTTCTTTATTTAATATTTACACACGCTTAATACCAATTTTTTTTTTTTACTTTATACAAATTTAATTAATAAATAACTGTGCGAACGTACTAAATTCTCGGTTTCTAAACGTATTTTAAATAAAAATCTAAAAACATAAAACAACGAATGATAACTATCTCCCAAGTATCCTAGTAAATCCGAAGGACATTGTTGATTTGAGTGTCCTTCGGAACTATGTAATGAAAATGTTATACACTAATGATAATTATCTACCTCCGTGGTAACCAAATCAACAGTATTATCATTGATTATAAATTAATAAACAGATGTAATTTATAATCAATGGTATGTACTATAGTCGATACGGGCGGACAGAGTTTTGTCATACATATTTTGAATTATTTTATTACTATCATATAATTCGTTCCCTATTATATAATAATTATATATTTTATATTATAATAATTATTGTGATCACTTCTTTGCTCGATCGGCGGCGCCCTCCTGTAAATATAGTGGTGTGAATGTATAAACAGTGCAGCCGGTCATCCCTCTAAATTTAATAACGGATGTTTTTTAATTTTCTCGTATTTTTTTTATAAAAATTGGTTTCGCTGTACATATATACATTTATATTATGGTATCTTATATTGTAATTTAACGCGTTCTATTTTACACGGGTATATTATAGGCGTGCGTGTATGGAGTACCTAATGCATAAAAAAAAACCACTAAAACGGTACAAAATAATACACAAAAATTGTCGTGTAGCCACCTACATTTATATACGTACGTGGTGCAGAAAAATACGATTTTCCGACTTGTTATTATCGCGCGCGGAACGTAGTACGTATAATAATAATTATATATGATAACGCATCGACGGTGGTCATGTACGCCGTGTGATACCTAGTCCGTAATTTCATAAGTTTCTCGCGTAAGTATATATACAATGTATATATAATATCATTACCGGGCGGACGACGATGTTATTTTTTTAATTTTCCAAACGGTATACAACGGGTCAATAATAATATTATAATATGTACGCGTACATGCCGCTGCATCATGGTCGGACCTGGTATATAATATAAACCATAAGGCATAAGTGGTATAATGTACGTTGCACATGCATATATCGGTATATATATATATATATATATATATATTATGTGAAAATCCGAAGATATTAATCGTAAATTGAGCGTAAAATTTGTTGTAATGATTAATTATTATTTATTAAGGGAAATGTGCAATTTTCAAGTTATATAAACGTAATATTTTGTAATTTGTTGTATGCGGCTATATGTATATATTATATAAGTTCAGTTAGGCGTTTATTATTGAAAAACATTTTATATTAGAATAATGTATTTATATTGCTATAATCGAGGGGATATATCGGTAAATAGTTTCTCGAGTATACGCATTTTTTTCAAAATAAGTTAACCAAAAATCGTTTGTCGCTTTCCTCAATATTATATATGTTCCAATATTTCATTATTACTTCGTTTTTGGTTAAAATAATTTTTAAACATTTTTTTTTTTTTTTAATTGTCGTTTTAAAATCACAGATTTTATCTGTTAAAATATACCTACGTATAAAAAAAAAACTCCACGCTCCGATATAATATATTATATAGTTAAAATATCTATTGTTTAGCCCAGTTATTTTTTTTTGATCTCAATATTTACCATAAAGCAAGTATAAGTTTGATCGAAAAATATAAACATTTTATCGTATAATATATAGCTACTATAACATATATTATTTAAGGACAATACAATAATTGTAAATTAACTTAAAATTTTATATAACATGTTGAGTGTCAAGGGGGTTTTCGATATAGTTATACTTTATTTTGCCACGAGACCAAAAAATCGAACTTCAACAAAATTTAAAAAAATAGATACGTAGCGAGACCTATATTGGGTCTCAATATATGTCTTTTAATAGATGATGCTCAGAAATGGTGCTCATTCATTTTAGTATTTATAGCAACCACATTAAACCTTATAATAAGTATATCTTTATAGGTACCTAATATAACGTATTGTACCTATATAAAAATAAATTAAGTTAATATAAAATTCAAGTTGTCCATTAGAAAATTAAAATTAACTTAAGTCGTTAATGCCTTGTATAAAACTGTTATTTATATTATATTATATTCCAAATATATAACGTACTTTTGTATTTTTTGGTTCTTGATGAAAGTTAATTTGGGTGAATGACCTTTTAGGTAAAATTTTTAATATAATTCTAACGAGCTAGAAATTTTGATGAAATTTTGAATCCTATATATATTATATATTATATATCTGTAGTACAAAAGCTATAATTTTGATTTCCATATAGATGCAACAGAGATCACAGATTTATCTATTTATGTTCAATAATCTATTTTTAAAACAATATTCAGGCGGGTGACAGATTTACGCCGTAAATATATAGATATATTGAACTAAAAATGTGTAAAAATGTATGCTTCAGAATTAAAAAATGATATATTTAAATTGTACTTTTACAATAAAAAACAGAATACAAAACATAAGTGGCTTAAAATAATATATATTTATTGGGTAAGTATATATCGTCATTCATTGCAAATATTGATATGACTAATGAGTATACGCTATACATAGGTACGTTCGAATTCACTTCTGGCTTTAGTGCAAGTGGTGGTTTAATGGAATTTGTCAAAGTATTATATTTCGTCCTTTTATTTACATTAAATACCATCTAGTTTGACATACTGCTGCTTTCCTACTTGCCATCGATAAATGTATCTTATTTGTTGCTAAGAATCTTGCACTCTTTGTATAAATTAAAAGCAAATTAAACAAATGAATTATTAAAATTAAATTCCTTTTTTAAACATAATTTATTTATTTTATTAAGTTAGTACTTAAATACATCGGTATTGGCTGTCTGCACATTTTTCACAAACGCATAGCATAGCTTAACCAAGTTGAGATATTATACTTAAAAAATTGAACTTAAAAAATGTCACTTACATTATTGAAATTAGTTATTAGTTATTATGTTATTAATAATTATATAGGTATATAATTTGAAATAATGTATTTTTTTTAATTTGTATAATATTTTTAAACTTTAATAAGATATATTAGGTAATAAAATGCTTAATTTAATTATATACAAGATTAACTTTTACTTTGTCCATATTTAAAAATTGAATTTAAAATTGTTCTGTTTGAAGTTTTAAAAAAAAAATAATTTTAAAATATTTATTGTGTACTTCTTTGAAAATAAAAAGTGATTTAAATATAGTATCTAAACAGTTGAAAGTTTGATAGTACAAAGTATATATCATGTATTATACATGGTATATGTTTAGTGACACTACATACTTGTTTCTTTATTTAATAAACACTTTATGGTTTTATAGTATATATAACGCAGTATAAACATAAAACATAGACATACCTACAACAAAAATAAACAAGATAATCTTAAAATTAATATAATTGTTTTTAGATTTATTAAGTAGGTATATTATATTATTTATTAATATATTATAAAATATAAATTATAACACATATTTAAATGTAAAATCGTCAACTGTTATAGACCTGTAGTAGACTAGGTGCCCAATATGTTTTCAGCTATGTATCTAGCCATCTAGGGCATTAGGGCCATTGCTGTAACTACGGTTCTACGCTCTAAAGGCTAAATTACTTTAAATATCAAAAAATTTTCTTTGACATTAACTATCTGAAGATTAGCCAGCTCATGTCTTATATTTCCGTGATACACCTTTGTTAATTCGTATTATCCGGCTTCATCGGGCACGTCGTCGTTGTCGGTCGAGCGCGACAATACACCAGCGGATCAGTATGCACTCGTCCGACCATAGTAAAATATAGGTAATATAAGTAATGCATAGGTATCTAAATGGCTATATAATATGATTATTTATTACGTGTATATATATATTTTATTCACGCGATGAGTCTTCCGGAAATGAGACGTTCTCCCGACGTGAAACCGAACCCAACTCGCGCGATATCCAATATTTAAATTATTATTTTATATACAACCACTATAGACGTGTGTATAGCACGTTTTTTTTTTTTTTTAGAAAGAATAGCCATTTCCTTTTTTGTATAATATTATTATGGATTCACGATGATGTACGACGTCTTATTCGGTTGATCAGTATCTGAAGATATGTGGGTACCACGGTTACCGGTATCCGCGCGTCACGGAATGTTTACATACGAACGTAAAGCTTAACCTAGCCTATAAAACGCGTAACCTATACAATCTGTGCCTATACCGTGTGCTGCAATAATATTCTGGTCAAAATGGTGTTTGTCGAGTTTATCTCAGCACACATGCTACCTATACTTCACTTCCCAGATTACATTATATTATTATGCATGTATAGGTACGTTTAAATCGATTTTGAGATATTATAGATTGAGGCGAATAAATGAACACGAAACGAGAGTAAAATTGAAGTTTTTGTAAATCGAAACACTTGAGGAGTCTTAATACATTTCAAGAAATTTTTATAGAAACTACCTATAGGAGTTTTATAGTTTCCCGGTTAGGGTTGAGACGAAGAAGTATATATTATTATATATTTCTATATGCCAAATTAGTATGTAATTTTCATCGGTGAATATTATTCTATGGTATAGTTCAGTGTGGCATATAATTTAACAAATTGCGGATAAAAATTAAAAAGAACGTCAAGAACACCGTTCAAATGAGAGACATTGCGTTTATAAAAATTAGCGATAGATGTACGGACAGTTGGTATCCTCTAAACCTATAGCTAAGTATTATAATAATCGCATTTTATTTTATATAATAATATCTAACGTTTCTCGGGGTTGGCAACAATGTGTACAAAACTTTGCACAGACGAACGAGTCACTGTGTATAATGGGACGACAATAAATTCAAATGTGCGCGCAGTAATAACAATAATACTTATAATCGACAAACTGTAGCCATATTTGGTCTAGGTAGGTACATACATAAACGCCACATAAAATAGGTACTATAGGTAGTGTTCTTGTACCGACACCTTTCCAAACAACAATACGCCTTGAATGCATTATTAATTGTTATATAGTATGTTTCGTAGTAGAAAATCACTCGATATATTATGCAAAATATTAACATTCCTTTCTACCTTAACCCCAACTCAATCACTTATGTGTTGTTATCGTATTTTAACGTTATTTTTTTTATACATTTAGAAATATTAAATTTATTATATTGTAATAATTCCATTATCATTAATAACAGGACGGTATCCAAATAATAATAACTTAATTTTCTAGATTTTAAGTAGAAGTGCCTACAATAAAATAATAGTAGCCGCAGTGGCGTAGCCAGGGGGGGGACAGAAGGGTCATGGCCCCTCCCATGGGCCTTTTTTTTTATACCAATTTCATATGATCTAATTTTAACAATAGTAGCTTTATGATTATAGTATAAGGTCTATGGCTTATTTTTTTATTAACGTACTTAACCCATGTTTTCACAATAAACCTAATTATGTTTTTTATTATCTTATCAATAACCAAAACTTGTGTTTGTGAAATTCAGTAACCAAGTTTCATTAGGTTAACCACGATAATATGTGATAAGCAAAAGATACTGTATTATCTATCTATACATAGTCATAGATAGCCGTTCTAATATTTAAATCAAATTCTAATATTCAAGTTCTAATTTATTGAACTATTAAATGCGTATAAATTATCAAATTAAGATCTATATAAGTATAAATCTAAAGTAGCATAAGAGTTAAGCTTGGCGTCAGCTAACATAAATAAATATGAGTTAAACTATAACAATATAGAGAAAGATATTTTGTTGGAATTTTCTAAAAGATCTCCCGGAAGGATGCAAATGTTAGATTGAACACAATAAATAAAATATATTTTGCCTAGTTATAAGTTTATTTTTCAGTTTTTTATTTAAATATTAACATTATATTTATTACATATTATTTATTTACTATAATTTATTAGTTATTAATTATTATGTTACCTAAGCATTAAACATTCTAGTAATTATTAAATATTTTATTAGTGCTAATATTACTTTTTTAAATATAATAAAAAACAAAAATGTTATTTTAATTATGGTATTTATTGGCCCCCCTTGCTTAAATCCTGGCTACGCCACTGACAGTAGGTACCTATCTATAGTATAATATTATAGTTAAGTACAGTTGCCAATAGTTTTGGCACGAGTTGTCCACGTCGTCAATACATATAATAATATATAAATTATAACTATATTTTGATCTAATTTTTCTCCCTCTAATAATAATTTTTATTATTATTTATTGGATTTATACGTATTATGCGAAATGGATTTACGAATTTAACATCCCATCTAAAAACATCATTGGATATACCTATATAATATATTATATTATACTGTAGTTGAAAAAACCCATATATGCTCGGACCCCCGACCTATTTGACGGGCTCGAATCTAAATATTTTACAGTTATGTTAGAATATACCACCGTTCACGAGCATATACATTATACGTATATAGATATTATGTGAAATGAAAGTATTAAATAATATTTTGTTCTTTTTCTTTTCTTTTCTTCCTCTTTTTATTTTTATATAAATTATTTTCGCTGCGCACGTAACGAATATCTTGCCAGTGAGTACCTTGTCTGCAATTCTGAAATTCGACATTAATACGCGTACGATAATAACATAGTAAGATCGACCGACTTCGTAAAATTCTAGTCGTTTTTATACACACAGGTATCTTATTGTGGATGACGACGATGTTACTGACTTTAATGCAAAATAAATGTAGCTTGATGTTAAAAAATAACTCGATGGTGTTATCATCTTAGTTGTGTTGTTTCAGAAGTTTAAAAAAGTTTCAGTCGTCACTATCCCCCGGTGGCATATTATTATTCTGTACACGAAATAAAACCCGTAAACAAATCCAGCAATGGCATTGGCCGAATTTAATCCCACGTTTTAAAGTTATTATTTAAATTATTTTATATATTATACTGGATTCCATTGCTAAAGTATTACAAACTAATATTTGAGATCTAGTAATTAAATATTGAATAATAAACTGTAATTATTTGTGTTATGTACTTTTGTGTACAACAAGTAATATAATTATACTAGCTGTATTACAATATAATATTATCCATAAGTTACAAATTAATTTTAATACATTCATATAGGTACAATTTTAAAATATATTTTAAATAATGCATTTGTGTATGTTGTGTAACATTATATTGGTTTAAATTCAGAAAAAAGTCTCTAATGCATTATATTTTTTTCAACGTACCTTTATATTTTATAATAATAAATTTAATATATATATTTTTTTACACTTTTCTTTACAAAATTTTAAAAATTAAAAAGAATTACAAAATTAAAACAATAAATAATATTTTGTATGAATATTTAATTATCGAATTGTATTGTTATCATTTATCACAGATATTTCTCGAACCAATCAACAGGCAATACTAATATTCGTATATGTGTTTAAATTGATGTAAATTCACTTATTCCCTTGGTATATAATTATTAATTACCTATTCATATTCTAATTTGTCACTAATTATTATACGATCCTTTATCTCGATATATTTTTTAACTTTTTATTAACTTCACTGATTTGATTTTTTTTTTTCTTGTGAAAAATAAAGAAATTTCCATAATATTATAACCCATAAATAATATTGTATTCATTATAATAATATTATATTATAGTTATTATATAATAGTATATGTATATTATAGTGTATGCATTATGATCTCTGAAAAAATCGAGGAGGATTGAGGTGCTACTCCCATACGAATTACTTTAAAAAACTATATTTTCATCCCCATCCATATTTAAATACTTTAAAAGTATAAGTATCTATTATAGTGTAATTATAAATGTGTTTTTAAGTATGGTTTTTTTTTACGATATAATAATATAGGTAATATAGTTGCTAGGGGAATTTGTCCCGTGTAAAATATTTGGCTAGAAGACATTTCCTAACTGCGGTTCATTGACGTGGGGCTCTTATCCAGGGAATTTGGTATTGGTTCCGCTGTCATCACTGATTTATGTCAGTAATAAGCAAATAGATAGATACTACCTACTCGTATACACATATAAATATGTATATATTTGAATAAAAAAAAATTGAAAATTGAATTTAAAACTTGATCAATTAAACTAAATTAAGTATAACTTATAACTGTAATTTTTTGGCTTTTTGGTGAATATCTAACGATTTATATATACGTAGAGATAAATATTCTAGTAAATTTACACCGATCGTACTTACAGTAGGTAGGTGCCTACCCAGGTGCATGTATGTAATTTTTATTTTATCTTTTTTTAAATTATTCGATCATTAATTAGATCACACACATGCTCGTATACCTAGGCGTATATTATTGTAATAGGTATATGTATAAAATAACTATAAAACTTGCTTGTTCGAGGAATGGTTTTGCACGAGTTTATATATACGAAAGTGTACGTATACCTCTAGTCTCTATACAGTGCACGGGTACCTATATATATATACTAGTTTTATTCCTTATCATTTTTATTTTTTATTCTTGCTTCTTTTCTCTTCTGTCTCTCGACTATATAATGTTTATATATTATATTATACGTTATAAATCAGGTTTGCAAGAATCTGGTTCACGTTTAGTCGGAATATAATTACGGATACACATCGTCGGCAACCACCGCGGCGTATACCGCTCGATTTATACAATGGCCGCCACACATCTTGGCGATGACTTTTTTTTTCGCATATTATATAAATGTAATCGTGAAGGTCGCTTTTGCCCGTGTTTTTATTCGAGAATAAAATGTAATTTTATATACGATTGATTATTGTTTTTACTTCCTCGTTTTTCTTTTTCTTTTTGTGTACAATAAAAAAACTTAAAATCGCGACGTACGCGTAGGCGTAATAATTGTTAACCATATTATACATTACTTATACCGTGGTGACAATGGATGTCATGCACTTCTTCATATTACATCCATTCCGATCGTTTATATACTACGTATAATATGTACCTGTAATACCTATCTATACCTATACCTACTTGTGATAAACATCATATATATATAGGTAATATATACGACGAAAAACAATTTATTTCCTGTTAGAAAAAATCTCAAAAAAAAAAATCCAAAAAAAGTCTACAATAGGTACAATTGTACAAGTACGAGTACAATATATATTACAGGCATCGAGATAGAAAAAATAAAACAAAACAATTTTTATCTTTTAATTTTCATATTTATAAATATTACATTAAATTTTAATTTGAAGTAGATATAAAATATTATAATAATGGTGCCACATTTGCACAAAAAAAAAAAATAAATATCAAATTTTGTTTTATTTCTTATCTCACATTCCAACGATTATTTTTAAGTATATATAGTATATAATTATTATCGTGCTCTTTCTACTATTTAATATATTATCTATAGAAAATTCTAATATCTATAAGTATCTAGTACCTACCTAGTTTATTATATTTATTTGAATTGTAAGTTTATATAGGTAAGAAGTGTAATTTAAAAGATAGGATTTTGAAAACTATCGAGATACAAAATTTAAAATAGTATAAGTATTTATTTATTGTAAAAATGGTATTAGGTATAGTTAATAATGATAATATAAATAAATTAAATGTAAAAAATATATATTCGTGAAAATTGACCCGAAAATTCGGGTTTTCTGTTGAAAAAAAAATCACGGAATGCCGGAGTATAATATACATAAATATGATCGTAGCCTTCAGTCTGGAGTAGGTAATAATAATATAATCGCGGCGGTATAATCTAGTAGACAACGGTCAACGGCAAACCCGAACCTGCGAATCTCAACCCGAGGCAACGCTTAACCCGTTTTATAATATATACGTATTCAATTTTATAAATTTTACCTACACTATATGCTTAGCTCATTTTTTTGTACACAAGCATTTTGGATATAAATATAATTCAACATTTAAACGTTAAATATGATTTATGTATTTGATAGCCTATACCAATGTAAATATAATATTATTATTATTATGTAAATGGATATATTTAATAATTATGTATTATATTATAGGTATGTACCTATAGGTATACATAGTACATACATATATATATATACTATTGATATTTGATTGATAAGAAAAAAAATTATTATTTTGAATTTAATTGGCAATGCACAGTTATATGGATGAAAACATCCACAAGAAAAATGTAATCTACAAAATATATATAGGTAATATATTATATATATATAGTTTCACTTTAATTTACAACTTTTTCGTTTTATTTATAGGAATACCTATGTGGTAAATATATTTTTATTTATCGTTCGTTGATCGTTTTATGGTCATATATACAATAAATATTATATGTTTCAATAATTGATGATGCTAAATTTAAATTTATAAAAATTTCAAACCAATATCTTCCCATCTATATTTATTTTGTATTATTGTATTTTATTCATATAAAAATCATTGTACTGTATATTTCCATACCTTCGATAAATAATAATTAAAGATTTAAGGACGACCTTATACAGAAAACCCGCTAATTGTGAGAAATATTACTGTTTCGTAAAATTTCATTACACTCATTACTCATTGTTTACTTTAATGACGTTCTTAAAAAAACAATGTTTGGTGTCTAACGATTGTATAACCATATTTTTATGATTTATAAAAATAGCATATTGCCAAATTTTAAAAGCCAATATAGACATTATCAAAAAATAACTTCTTATATTATAATATGTAGATAGGTAAAGCAGAAAATATACAGTGTGGAAACGCTAATTAAAAACACTCAATATCCTTGAACAGAGCCATGCAACAAGAATTTTTTTTTTTTTTAGTTAATTTTTATGTGCTCAAGCTAAGTGCTACTATTGGGTGGCTCCTTACTCACGTAACCCCTAATGTTTTGTTACTCCAATCTCACATATACTTATTATGCTAATTGTATAGATTGTATATTTCTTGTAATATTAAAAAAAAAAAAAAGTTAATTTTTATACTTGGTACCTATATACATTTTCACGTGTGTCACTCCCTCTCGAAAGGCATAACCAGGGGTAAAATTTAAACACCGTCCTTGAAAATTGTTTGATTAAGGATCATTGAATTTTCATTCTATTACTTTATTACATTTTAATTACAGTGTCTTCTTATCTTAATCTGATTATAATATCATATTTCGCGTATTTATTATTTATTCAAAATGTTCAAATTTAGAATTAGTTAAGTAAATATTAAACATTTGTTAATTTACTGAGGGTACAATTTATACGATACATACAAATTTTAAAAGGTTTTGTATAGACAATTTATATGAAATTTTAAGAAAAAATAAAATTGGTGTCTACAATTAAAAGGTGTTAAAATATATTTCAAAAATGATTTATAATTGGTCTCGTGTCAGCACCTGCAATTTTATATTATTTAAAAGATTCCGTGTAATAACCATACAGTACCACTTTAGTAAAATTAATTTTTTGATGATTTCTGATAAAGAAAATTACTGTCCTATTTTCTACACAACAATCAAATAAATCCGATTATTTGTATAAAAGTTCTAACGTGTTTGCAGCTGTCTGGTTTTTGCTTGGAAAACTAGTAATATTGGTAACAGTGTTTTGGTGTTGAGTTACTTGTAGAATTATTTATCTATATATATATATGGTAACAGTGTATTTAACACTAAACTGTTTTTGTTTGTTTGTTATATTACTATTTGTTCAATATGTTTGATATGTCAGTAACCAGCAAATACAGGGAAAAAAATATATTATTGAGTACTTCATTATAATCATGATCTAAGGATACGGTAGTTTTTCGATATAAATTTTATCATTCTCCTAATATTTTTAAAACGATTTTTTGTGTTTCCTGGAAAGTTTTGAAAATTTGAGCTATCTGGTTATTGCATTGAACCCTAATTAATTATTAATAATAATAATTTATTATTTATTCAAAAATACGTTAATGCAAAATAAACAAGAAACAGTTATAACATCTATAAGTAAATATAATACAATACAAGACATTTTGAATACGATTTTATCGGGCGGTTGCCCTACAATTAATATCGCTCAATACTTGCTGTATAATATGTTCAAAATCATTTTTTTTCTTTTTTTCTCATTATAGTATTTTGCAAAATTTTATAGAGTTCGTCGTTAAAATGTAGTAATTTGTCTATTTTATAATCATTATTTTTAATTTTAAAATTGATAGAAAATATCTTTTAGTTTATTTTTCATGAACATGTTTTTACTGAGTAGTGAGTACCAAAAAATAATAGGTATATAGATGAGTGGCATCCTTTTAAAATAAGTTATTATTACTATAAAGTGTAGATGTTGTAAACATTTGGTTTATTTCTATTTGTATAATACAAAGCTATCGGTTATAAACATGGTTTATATAAAACTTTGAATATGAATAGTTCATATTTTTTATTGATTTATGCAATTTCGATATCCAAACTTTAATAATTTGTATTATAATGACTATGAATATTCTATAACGCATTTCGTGTGCAGTAATTTCTGCAAAAATATAAACGAGTATATAAATATAATGAAAATCAATATTTAAAATTTTTATTTTGTTATAGTAAACAAATTAAATTTTTAGAAATCACATCTTTAATATTCAGTTTACATATTTCTGTATTAATCGTAAATTTATGCAATACTGATTTCGGTAAAAGGAAAAAAAAAGCCATAGAAAAATAAGATAAATTATTTTAGTTTGGATCTTATACATAATATAACAAAATAATGATAACTAGGTATTTTTATTACATTTTTATTAATTTCTCATAATATAATGGGTATAATCACATTATAATTAACGGTATAATAAATAAAAAATTTTTAATTATCACAGATAATATTAATATTATAATATTATAATATGTGTTAATGGTCAGTTAGTATTCTGTGGTAATAATTTCATTATATTTATTATTTTGTATTATCATTGGATTCTGATTATTATTCATATACTCAAGTATTCCAGATTTTTTAACAGCAATTGCACATATCATACACTTTTACTAAGATTTTTTTAATGTTAAGAATTTTAGAATCAAGATTATAAAGTTTATTATTGACTGTATAACCATATTATTATACCTATCTGTGATTATTGAAAATGATTTATTTTTAACATGACAACAAATACAATGAAAAATACCTATAGTTATCATTATTTTGTTACGTATAAAATGCAAACAAAAACAATTTGTCTTTTTTTTCCTTGATTCACTGATTTCATATACACATTTGTATTTTTAAACTCCCCACCCCCTTGACTCACTGCTGGCTTCTCCACTGCCCATATTTAATGACTTCGAAATCGCTAAAAATTGTTAAACATCCTAATTTCATTATACCTATTATTATTATAATTGTAAATTGATTTTTAACACAGTCCCCCGTCCTTATAAATAATTTTTTCAAATAACCCTTTCCTATGACATTCAGCCAGACAAATCCTAAGTTAAAGAAAGACATTAAATTAATATTGTTAAGTTAAATAACGTACGCATTAATGATGTATACCTATTATAATAATATTATGCCCCTATGAATAGTTTGCGCCACGAAAACGTGCCAGTGATTCTAACGCACCTACTATGGCTATTTTTCAGTAGAGGGTCAGTGAGTATATATATCGTATATACAGTACCTATGCGTATAGCCGGTAAACGCAGTTAGCCATTGTTGCAGTATTTAATTCTTAACAACGGCACGTTTTCATAGCGTCGATTGTATAATTATTATGCAGTATTTTTTCTTCGTCTTAAAAAAAAAAAAATTTTAAACTGTAAACGGCGTACAAACCCCCTCCGGCACATTGAGAAATGTATAGCCCGTCTGTTAAGAGGATGCTCTATACCCGCCTTTTCTGTCTCCGTCCATCGATTTGGCAATATAGCAAAATTGTACAACGCAAAATTGAAATTATGGCATTTTGGTTAGATTTAGAGCTTAAACACCTATTATCAAATTTAACGAGAAGAATAATTTCGAGTGAACCTCATAGGCTTTTTGTTAAATATTGTCAGAAAAAAAAGTTACGGCATTTTTAGTTTTTGATATTTTTAAATAGCTTTAAATTTTTCGTCAGACGATATTTTACGAAATGCCCATGAGGTTCACTCGAAAATATTCCTCGCTTCAAATTTTTTAATAGGTGTTTATACTCTAAATTTAACCTAAACGCCAAAATTTCAATTCTGCGTAGTGTGATTTTGCTATATTATCTGTTAGATAGACAGAGACAACAAATGCGAGTGTAACATCCTCTTAACGTTTTTCTTAAAAACCGCCGACCAGACAAACGATAACAGCTGTTAGTAACATAGTTTAATGGAATAAGAAGACGGACGCTTTCGTTTGTTTTGCGTATTTTGATAATATCGCACGACGCACAAACGACTTTAGACATTTGTCTCGGTCCGAGTTTTCCGCATGGAACTCGCTATCTATACTTACCTATACTATATATATATATATATATATATGTTATATAGTATATTAATGATCGTGGGCGTGTTCGGTACAAGTGTGCGGGGTGGATTTACCTTTTGTAGCACTTTTGTCGTCTTCGCACCGAAGCACTGCCCACCGTGGAAGATAACTCCACTTGTGCATGCCCGTACATACTTGCCTGATGATATATTTATAATAATGGTAATAATGTTACACTCGTGAATCCGGTAAAAATAGAAGAATATTTATCATTTTTATTTTTTTGTTTATTATTGTAATGACAAACGGACGAGTCATCGTTCGTGGGCAGTGGCAGCTTTGTAACACAAATTACACACTGAGAACGGAGAGTGTGGCGCGACGAGAATTATCTATATAAAAAATATATATATTATATACTACATAATATCGTATATACCTACTGCATTATTCGTTTAGACGGAACTCGCGTCTGTCGTGCAAGTATTTTAAAATGAAAAAAAAAAAAACCATAATGGACGTTTGAAAATTTAAAATAATATTTGAATACAAGTTTTTATTTAACCTTAAAAGTAAATAACTATTATTACGTACCCATTATAATATATTGTGTTGGTATTATTTGCCTATGTACATTACTGAATCACTATCGTTTTTTTTTTTTAAATGTAATAGTGTTAAAATATAAACGTTATTTCGCGGTAATATAGTTAGAATGTTATATTATAATGTTCCAAGTCCTGTGTATAGCCTAATAGATAGTACCATAATTGGTCTTCGATCTTGTAAATCGATATTTATCTTTATATAGATATTTATTTTAGCTCAGTTGATATTACGATTGTAACTATTTGTTCGATTTGTTTACAGACGATCGAGAGAGTAATGCGACTACGGGCCGACAGGCGGACTTAATGTCCGTCTGCAGAGTGGATCGCACTTGCAGCGGTGGCAGTGGCGGCAGGGCCGTCTATGACGAAAGCAGACCGACCACAATGAAATCGTCCTATTTGATGGCAACAGAGTCCGTAATGAGTAAAACGGACTCGGAAACGGATTCGGACGGTCCGAGAACTGTTGCAGTGATGAGAAGACCCACGTCCAGTGGCAGAACAGACGAAGTGTGCAACCGGAGCGTACGCGACAAAATAGCCATGTTTTCGCGAGCCACTACGGTGGCGCGCGGTGACAAGAAAGACTCCACGTCGTCCGCGTACTCGTCGGGATCTCCAGACTCGTCGCCGGCCGCGTCACCAAAGGCGGAGTATAGCACTCTGCCGCGCAAGCCATGCCAGAAGTGGCCACAGCAGCAGTATCCAACCACAGTAATGCAGCGGCCGTCATCCAGCGCGACCGACCACCGGCGGTCCCAGAGCTTGGTCGAGCAGCCGTACAGCAAGTACTTCAACACGCCATACGCGGAAATCGGACGTTCGTCGTTGAACGCCCTGATCGAACAGCGCCAGCGAAGCATGTCCAAACTCCGCGGGCTCGTCATACCAGAAAAAGTGGTCGACGTGGATGGCTGTGCCGACGATCGCCATTTGGTCGCCATATCCGACTTACCGCTGGTGATCAATAAGAACCCGCGACCGGACGACGACGTTGACGCTGCCGCCGCCATGTTGTGTCCGCCGACCAAGACGTACGTAAACGGACCGCCGCCGGTCATAAGTACGGTGACCAGGTGCGCGAACCCGATAAAGACGGTAGCGCGACAGCAGCTCGTTGCTCCCGCGGCGGAACAACAACAGCGACGTCCGTCGTCCGCTACGTCATCGCCGTCCTCTTCGTCATCCTCGTCGTCGTCGTCGTCATCTTCGTCCTCGTCCTCGTCGTCCTCGTCTTCGTTGAACTCGAGTCGCGAGGAGCTCAGGCAAATACACGACGAACGGCAACCGTCGTCCGACAAGTCCAAAGGCTCGTTCAAAGCGGACAGCGACGAAGACTCGGCGCTCAGCTCCAGCCGGTCGAGCACGTCACTACAGCAGTATTCGCCCATTTCGTCGCCGCCGCCGCCACCGCCGCCGACGTCACAACCACCGCCACTGCTGCCGATGGCCAACATGACCATTCCCGCCAACACGGTGGTCTGCGGCAAAACGGGCAAACGGGTGCTGAAAGCCGAGAGCGTGGAGGCCATAAACCGGAAGAACGTGCTGTGCTCGGCCAGGATCAGTAGCGGCAAACCGGAGCCGCAATCGTTGTCCGGCAACTACGTCAAGACTGAGTACCATCAACACTCGGACGCCGGTTCGCCGCTCAAGTCCGCAAAGACCGCGTTCGCGGCCACCGGAACTAACGGCGCCAGTCGATACACGCACAACCGGATGTCGTCCATGGAGTCGACGACCAGCGACGATTCGTCCATGCAATACGCGGTCAACGCCGAACCGTTCGGCAGCATCAGTTCGCTGGCGTCGTCCACCAGTCTGATATCACAACAGGAACTCCAGCAGCTCATCGACGACGCCAATCAGACGTTGGAGGAGAACGGAGGTGTCACCGCGGCTTCCGCTCTCCCGCTGTCCGTCGAAGTGATGGTCGTCATCCTACACCGAGACATGGCCACCAGTAGCGTGGGCATCACGTTGGCTGGTGGAGCCGATTACGAATCGAAAGAGATAACGGTACGTACTTGGATTTCGTAAAAAATAAATTACACGTCACGGTTTACTATTTCTCGCTTGCCGGGTTCCCATCCCAAGTCATTTTCATAATGACGTTGATTTCGGCAGGCACACCGTCGGGATTTAATTTTGGAACAAATCCATTTTAAAAACATTTGTTTTTTATTTTCTGTAGGATATATAAATAGATAGGTTGGTGGTAGGTAGTAGTTACTCAGTGTGCATTAAGGTGAATAAATAGAAAATACATGGCAGCTGGTACCTACCTGAATTAAATATAATAAACGTGTCGTTTGTGGCATTGGAATGATGGCCGGTCAAAATATCTTCAATCAAAAAAATCTTTTATAATTATTAAAACATAATTATTAATTAACATTAACCTATTGTTCCCTGTACACATTTACAATATACCTATATATTTTGTATAGGTCGTTCAAACGGTTACCTAGTTTTTAAACTTTATTTTTGTGATTATTTGGAAAAATAATATATTTAAAACTAAAAATTAATTAATTCAAAAAATGTAAAATTCTTATATAGATATTAATAGATAGATAAAAAAAAAGTAACAAGTGCCGAAATTATTTAAACCAAGATTATATCTTATAAGTAAAAACTAGTAATACATACTTATTTTTATTTTTAAAAACCGTCATTTTTATATAATAATTTATAATATATGAGTACTTGTAAGTACATCATGATCGTACACAGGCATGTGTGAAGAGTATTACCTATACCTATAATGGTTGAATTATTTGACAGTATTCATAATAGGTACGTTAATCATTGAAATACCTAAATCGGGCTAAATAGTAAATGTTATTTAATGTCATATTGTAGATAAACAATTTAGTGATAATAATGATAGGTATGTAGATTGAGGGTGATATTTTGACTTGTAACCGATTGGAAGTGGTCCTTTTATTAAGAGGATGTTACACTCGCATTTCTTGTCTCTGTCTATCTAACAGATAATATAGCAAAATCACACTACGCAGAATTGAAATTTTGGCGTTTAGGTTAAATTTAGAGTATAAAAAACACCTATTACAAAATTTAAGGCGAGGAATATTTTCGAGTGAACCTCATGGGCATTTAGTAAAATATCGTCTGACGAAAAAGCTTTTTAAAAATATCAAAAACTAAAAATGCCGTAACTTTGAGGTTGTACCTATGGTCATGCCCATGAGGTTCACTCGAAATTATTCTTCTCGTTAAATTTAATAATAGGTTGTTTAAGCTCTAAATCTAACCAAAATGCCATAATTTCAATTTTGCGTTGTATAATTTGTCTATATTGCCAATTAGATGGACGGAGACAGAAAATGCGGGTATAGCATCCTCTTAAGGGGTTGTGTATAGGTTTATTTTTGTTTTATGTGCATAACGCAGTGTGTGCAAATATGTCGTCACTTGCTGCATAACCATCAAAGTACCCCCTGCCTCTGGCCGCGCTATGTCTTGTCTTGTCCCCTAGGATCTTGAGATCGTTTTTGCAAACTTTTTCACACATTTTATTTTATTTTTAAACGTATATTGCACGTGGAATTTATATAAGTTAAGTACACGTATAAAAGCATGGCCAGTATGTGCCATTCATGTAGGTATAAGAAATCCACCGTATATGGTGGATCTCATAACATGTATTCAATGTTTAATACACTTAATTATGTACACTGGACACCTACCTTTAGAAGCAAATCGGATAAAAGAAAGTTCCCTTATAATATAAAATTACCTACTTTAAATAGAAATGACAATAATATTTAATATTGATAGGTACTTGTGAGTTGTGGCTTTTATATAAAAAATTATAATAATAAAATAAATTATATATAAAATACAAACAATTATAAAGGTAAAATACCTGAAATCATACAATATTTTTTCATTAGTAATACCTATATTGTATTGGTTAAGTTTTGTGATGTGATATTGTGATAATACAATAATATTTAATTTTAATTCTTAGGTGTACAAAGTGTTGTCTGGAAGTCCAGCAGATAAGGATGGTCGTATTCGAAAAGGAGATCGCATATTATCAATAAATGGAAAAAGTATGAAAGGAATCACACATCGGGAATCATTGGCAATACTTAAAGT
The DNA here is from genome assembly GCA_025469235.1 of Pemphigus obesinymphae. Lineage (NCBI taxonomy): Eukaryota > Metazoa > Arthropoda > Insecta > Hemiptera > Aphididae > Pemphigus > Pemphigus obesinymphae. The sequence continues at coordinate 19,675 of JAIPRL010000814.1, read as the reverse complement.
AAATTTAAACCGAAATTGCACAATATCTAATATCTATATAAACATTATTTTATTGGTTTTGTATGATTTTTTTCACAGGCACCTAGATCTGAAGTTGTGCTGGTAATATCTAGATGCAAATCAGACACTACTATAGAATCTAATGGGTCACCTCAGCCTGTTGACCTAGTGACATCGGTCAAAAATGGTAACTTATAAAATACCAAAATAAAAAAATATCCATGTCTTATATTGTTCATGACAACAAACACACTTTATACAAACAATCATTTTCAAAAATTTAATTTGGTCATTGCAGCATTCATATAATTTTTCTTAAAAAATACATATATTGCACTGTGAGTACATTAGTATAGGAACTCATAATATTACATTTTGAGTAAATCACATTTTAAAGTTAGCAGTATCTTTTAACATGAATTTAAAAAAAAGTGTATTACACAACTATTTGAAATTTTAGTATTATATTATTAGTAATGTTCAGTACAAATTTATGATATCAAAAAAATGAAAAATTTTTTTTTTCTGTAGGAAATGTCATTTTTTGAATTACTACACTAATGAATTATAATTTTTACCAGAATTAATACCTGAAATTGAAAAATAATGTATTAACTACAATTTTCAGTTACAGAGAATATAGTTTTAAATCATTTTTATTTTGTGAGTAATAATAATAAAATAACTGTCACCAATGAAAATATTTTTAAAATAAAATTAAAATAATTTTTTTTTTATATATTTTTTTGTACTTGGTTTTGCTGAAGCTTTTGTTTTTTTCTTTGAAGGCAGTTCTGATTTTTTATTTGAAATTGGTTTAGTGTTTTTCTTATTTGTTGACACTAATTTTTCATAAAAATAATGATACTGTTCTGGTATTAAATTAGAATGGCATAAGAAAAGCAGATTTTGTTTCTTTTTGATACATATTTTTGGTGATTCATTAATGAAATTTAGTTTACATATTCATAAGGATACAATGTATTCCGTTTACCATAACTACGAATATCAATTATTTTATATTCACTTTGAGAAAAGTCAGTTTTATAATGTATTATAATTGGGTTTTCCATTCATGGCTACTATCTATATCACTCATTAAAATTTTTTTCCCTTCTTTATTCATATTAAAATTTTTTCCTAGGTTATTACATAAAGAGGAAAATATATCTAGAAAATTTTTAGAATCCATTTAAGTAGTAGTATATGGTTTACCATTTTTTTAGCAAGTTTAATTATTGCAACCCACTGTGCTGGAATATACATAGAACCACTTTTCAATGCACGTTGCTTCTGCTTTTCAATATGGCTATGCATTGAATCTACTGGCAATTTATGCAGGGGTGTAATTACGTGGGGGATATGGGGGATAAATCCCTCCCATATACTGTATTTATATTTTATTGTTTTATTACGAACTAAAAATAAAACGATAACAATTTTAAAACTTCATTAGTAAGTTATCAATATAATTGATTTTTTAAATAATAATATATTATTTATTGTTTTGTAGCGATCACAAAAGTAGATCAATTATGAAATATTATTTGATATCCCCCCCCAAACAAAATTATATAAATTTTTAAAAATTATTTTATAACCCCCCCCCCCAAAAAAAAAAAAAAAAAAAAAAGACATTCTGAATTATGCCACTGCATTTGAGTATGCCCAGTGGTTAAAAATGTATGAGTTATCTCTGATACATCCAAGACCATAACAATGTACATTGAATAAATAAATATATTTTTATTTTGACCATTACAATTATCTGAATACAATATTAACTTTTGATTTTTATCAGCAGTCACATATTTTTTAACAAACTTAAAAATACAACTTCCTATCTCTGTGGCTCCTCTATTGCCAGTGCTTTCATTCCATACAAAGCAGTGTCCTTTATTTTTTTTGCATCAAAAACTGTAAAATTGTAAGTAGCTAACTTTCTTTTGTATTAAAAAGTTTTTTTTTTTGTATGTGATTGAAATGGTATGATGGATAAAAATATAAATAGGTAATCATATTTATATAAATGCAAATGTAAAATATATTTTTCGTAAATGCAGACACTAACAATGAATGAGGAATTCATATAATAGTATTATTATTATCACGTTCTATAAATAAGTTTTTCAATGCAAAATTGACAATATTGTATTTTCTCAAATTAATACACATAATATACTAATACATGGAATGAATGGATCATTTCTTGTTATTAATAAACAATACCTATTATTTAGTGTCATGCAATCAATTTTATAGATACGACATAATACACTATTGCATCGTAAAGGACATCATTTTTACTATAAGAAAACATGCATGTATAACTCAAAATTAACAAATTTTGAGTTACTACACTAATGTACTCACAGTACAAATTGTATTCTCACAAACAAAACTATTTTTAATTTAGTAAATTTAGTTTATTAAATCAATTAAATCGCCAATAAATTGAATCACATATAGATACCATATTCATCATATTATATAATGCATTATTGAATTGAATTTTTTATATGCTCAAAATACTTACATGAAAAAAATTAATTAATTTATATCCAAAATTGTTTATTACATTAATTATTGTACAAATCATTTCCTAATAATTCTGTTGTTTTCTAAAATATAGATACATTTGAATGATAATTATTAGTACATTTTATTGGCTACCACTAGCTACCATAATTTATATTTTTGTAACTGTAATGATAGATACGATACTAAGGAAAATGTTACATGATTGACACACAATTATTCAAATGCACATTAGTGTTTATTAATTAAACAAGATTTTTTGTGTTAGGTCATACGACTGTTGCATTATTATTATTATCAAATACCATTATTTAATACGTGATGAATTTTTTTTATTTTCAGATATTATTGTGAATCGCATTTTTGGACCCTTAACCAAAGTAATATTATCTAAAGACGGTTCTGGTTTGGGTTTCAGCTTAGAAGGAGGAAAAAATTCGCCTACAGGTGACCAGCCACTAACAGTGAAAAAAATTTTCACGGGTCAGTAAAATGAACTTCTATATGTTAATGTATGTATCATTAAGTGATTTATTGATTATTTATTCAGGTGGAAGTGCAGAACAATGTGGACAAATATTAGCTGGAGATGAATTGGTGTCAGTAAACGATATAGATGTGACTGGTATGTCACGTACTGAAGCTTGGAATTTAATGAAGAGGTTGGTGAATGGAACTGTCATACTCGGCATACGACATATTATAGTTTAAATACTATACTAGTATTATACTACCATAATATTTTTTGTTAAATGAACAATATCTATAATACACTATATCTTAAATATATATTATATTTTAACTTTTAAAAAAATAATTTATAGAAAGTTTGTTATGTTAATTATGACATAATTTTTTACCATCTTTGTAAAATAAAATTTTAAAAATTACTTTGTTTAATAAAAAAATAACTAAATTATTGTATAAATTGTTATTTGTAAAATTATAATTTTTTTTATATAGTTTCATTTCAAATATTGTGCCATTATAAAAAATAAATAGAATAGAATATATATATAACAATTTACATATATTTAATATATATGACGTATGTATATATATTATATTAATATTACATAATACATATTATTACATACACATGAACAAATACAAGCTAATTTTTTATCACTGTTTTATCTATCTTAGATAAATTATTTTTAGATATATATACATTAGATAAAATTTCACTAATAATACCAGTAGCTACTGTTCTTCCATTTTCTCGTATGGTAAACGGTTGTCCGATATCCATAATCATTTTATTCAACAAAGTGATTTGAACATCAGAATGTTCTCCAGGCATTATCATAGACACTGATGGATCCAAATCAATTCTAAAAAAAATTGTAATTAATAAAAATATTAAAATAACAAAAATACTGCAAACGGATATTTTTCCTTAAGCTATTTTAATTGAGTAGGTCATTTCCCACATATTATTTTTAAATATAAAAATGATATTATAATAATAATTCTATTCTAATAATGTTGATTGTTTTTAAATTTACTATATCTTATAATATTAACATATTTTCATTTTAAATGATTAACACCAATACATTTTTTTTTTTTTTTAATTTTGTTGGTATATGGGAAATAACTACTTAAAAAATAAACAGATAAAATAATCTTGTTCTATCAAAAATGATAGAAGTTATCTTAAATTTAAAAAATGTGCAAGCATTAGTGGATAGTAACATAATGTGTAAATTACAAATTACTGTAATGAAATTGCATTTATACACAATAATAATTCAATTACTATTTATTTAAATTAATGCAATATTGTAAAAAAAAAAGTATTATTCAAGTTATTTTCATGAAGTAACACATTACTTTTGACATTGTAAATTATAATATTAAACATTGTTTAAATATATTTTTGAATTAAATAATACAACTCATTTCCTGATTTATAATGTATTAACTTGATGGTTATCATCTATCTAAACCACAACTAAGATATTTATCATAAATATAGTATAAAAATATATTATTAACATAAAAAAATTAACTTACATATTACTATACCGGATAACTAACAATGCTAGAAAATTTAACAGTTACAACTTTTCTATACTCTGTCCAGCAAGAGAACGCGCTGCGGGCCGACCAAAATCAGTCCGGTTTCGAGCATCCTCAGATATAATGCTCTCAGCAACCTAGGGTATAGCGACTTAGTGGTCGCTTGGTCATCAGTCTGCATTAGCTGAATCGGCGTGTTCTCTTGCTGGACAGAGTATAAATATATATTACTCTGACTATCATTTTTTTGTATATATGTTGATATGTGTATTTTTCAAATTGAATATTTCCAATTTATTTTTATAAATACATTACTAATTATAAAAAAATATAAAACCACCTATGATTCTATTACGAATGCAATAACTTTATCCCTTCTAAAAGACAATATTAAATTTAGGTTTTAATTTACATTTATAATATACTAGACTCAATTCTAAGTTTCGTACTAAGACTTGGATATTCAACGGCAATTAAAGATGGTTAAAAAATATAACTAAGTTATGTTTCAGGCTTGACTGGAGTATTTTACTTGAACCGTCTAGGAGCCTATGAAGAAAAGAACCCACACACAAACATAAATTGACTTTATATATAAGAGTTGTTTTTTAATAAAAAAATTCTTATTTGATTTTATAACTGGAACATATTTGTCTGATTAAATTAAAAATATAATATTGTAATATATAATTTAGGATAGTATTTAGGCAATTTTTTTCTAGGGTACCTAGAATAAATATACATATAACTATAATGCATGTTAAAATGCAAGACCTATTTTTACAGGGTATATGCTACATGAATAACTAGTAAATAAGTATACCCATCAAAATACCTCTGAGGCTTTTTTAATATACTTACAAATATGCAAAAAATTGGATATTAGATATATAGCGATTCGATAGTCTGGTAAATTCTTCGACAATATTGGTAACCCACAATAATACTTATGAACTTGATTAAAATAATTTAATATCGAAAATGTAATTTAAATAATTGGTATTCAACATTATATCAATAAATAACATAATTTCATTACTTTTTAATAGTAATTTACACAAAACTACAAATAAATACCTGCAAACAATGTTCCACGTGTGACTAAATAATTGCTGCTGATAATTGGACGTAATTGGTTTTGACCGTCCACCTTCTGCCCGTAAAAGGAAGTAAATTGTAGCTTTGAAACAGTTGTTTAACTTCAGTGTATTAATTGGGCACAATATCATACCCTTACGGACTATTTTAGGTTTTATGCCTCTTAACAGTAAACCAACATTTTCTCCTGCTTTAGCACTAACCACAGAATTTTTGAACACTTGAATATCACCAACACTTGTGGTTATACTTTCATCAAATCCCATTAATTCAACTTTATCATTTTTGCGTACTATTCCTCTTTTTAATGTGCCTATAACAACTGCTCCTCGACCAGGTACGAGTAAACAATTATCAATAGGTAATAGAAATGGAGAAGTAATATCACGCTTTGGAGTGGGTATGTAATTATCTACAGCATCCATTAACTGTTTAATAGATTGTTCTCCTAATTCAGATGTATCGCCATTCAGTCCAAGAAGAGCAGAGCCGACAATACATGGAATCTCATGCCCTTGAAAACCAAAATCTGTTAACAATTCTCTAATTTCAAGTTCAACGAGTTCAATAACTTCATTATCAACTATATCGGCTTTATTAATGAATACTACTAGATGTTTTATTCCAACCTAAAAAAAAAACAATTAATTTATATTAAAATGCCTACAATAAATAATTGGATAATTTAACGATTGTAATGTACTTGTTTAACCAATAGTATGTGTTCTCGTGTTTGTGGCATAGCACCGTCCGTAGCAGAGACTACTAAAATTGCACCGTCTATTTGTGATGCACCAACAATCATGTTTTTGACAAAATCTGCATGGCCAGGGCAATCAACGTGGGCATATTTACGTTTAACCGTTTCATATCCTACATGCGCTATGTTTATTGTTATACCTCTAGCTTTCTCTTCAGGAGCTTTGTCGATCTCATCATAAGCTATGAATCGTGCTAAACCGTTTTTTTCTAGTACCTTTGTGATTGCTGCTGTCAGTGTAGTTTTCCCATGGTCTACGTGCCCAATTGTACCTGTTCCAGAGAGATTCAACATACAATATAATTAATATTATAAGTACGATACATATTTCAAAATTAAATATTTATGAACTACACCAATGTTGCACGTCGATTTAGGAACGGTACTGCATAATTTTGAAGGGATCTGGTGAACTTTGAAAAATCGGTTGTAAAAGAATGTCTTCCTACACCATGATATGTTTAATGAGTAAATTGATTTTATAAACATTTCAAATGAAAAAACTTCAAGAAGTTTCAGTATTATTGGGGAAAAAATATATTTATTTAAAGAAGTCTCATCAAAAATAATATTTAAATTAATTAAAAAATATGAACATTGCCAATTATTGTTCTATATGATAATACTATTATCTGATAACGATGCCACTGATAAAAAGTGATAACCACAAACGGCACAAATGTTTTTAAATTCATTGAGAGGTCGCAACACCTGCGATTTTTAAGGGGTTCTGTATAGGCAATTTTTAAGAAATATTATGAAAAATAAAAATCTAACAATTATTTAGAAATATTTATGTACATTTTAAAATTAATCTAAAATTAGCCCCGCATCCGTATCACTTTTTATTGTTGTGTAATCACGAAATTTCCATCTAAAAGACCAATAAGCATGACAAAATAAATTGTGGAATTTTGGAAAGTCGGATATACAATCTGTAAACATATTTGAATGTGTCGGCCTGTCTTCTAGAGATCGATCGAGGCATTTTTCTTTATTATTTCAGGTTAAAATATAATCAATGTTTAAAAATTGTGATTTTTAATGATAAATAACACGACTAAAAAATAAAATAAAAATAAACGCCTCGTTCGATCCCTATAAGACAAACTGATGAATTCAAAACAGTTCTCAGAATTGAAATCCGACTTTTCCAAGTCTCACAGTTTTGTCACGCTTTTAGGTCGATTTTTCGTTGGTGTTGCAGCCTCCTAAAGTGCCTGCACACGTTTAGTTTTTCCTTCAAACTAACACTGATCAGTCCCGGACTGTTCAGTTAAGACTTATCGTGTGTAGGCGAAAACTGAAAGTACAATCAGTCCCAGGCGTGGCATGAACTGATTCTTGATTTTTCCTTGGAGCGAAGGAACATTGAATTTTTATCACCACACTTACATCTTATCGAAACATAATAAAACTAATTTCTTTCGATTTTTCCATTTTAATTTAAATTTTATTATATTATAATTGTATTTTATTGTGTTTGAATGTATTTTTTTATTTTTCATTTTTAAATATAGTATAATACGTATTATATAATATAACACGTACAGTAAATCTATTTGATTTGTATCAATAAGTGTATTATAATTTGAGAAAAAGAGTAGTGGGTGTTATCTAACTAAACAATAGTGACGCGCGGGTAATTTCTTTTTTGAGCGAGCGTTAACTAAACAAATACCAAATAGTATTTAATTTATACTTTGATAGTTATTTTATTTGTGAGTTTATAAAAGATGAAAATCGACATCAGGAATTGGCCTAAGAAGTTATTGGGGGATTTCATTTTGCTACATGAAGAAAACACTTGCCTGTGGTAAATAAAATCGCCGAAATACAACGACAAAAATAAAAGAAATGATGCATAATATGGAATGTAGGAAAAAAAAGCCAAAGAAAAAAAGCTACAGGAAAAAAAAGACAAATCGTTTTAGTTTGGATTTTATACATAATATAACAAAATAATGATAATTTACTATTTTTTATATTGTATTTGTTATTTTGTTGTCATTTTAAAAATAAATCATTTTCAATAATCACAGATATAATAATTTGGTATAGAGCTTATAGTCAAATAAGCAAATTATAGCAAATAGTAAATAAATAAATCATTTCAATAATCAGATATAATAGTAAAATAAAATTAAAATTTTAATATTATAATGTTATATTATCTGTGACAATTGAAAATTATTATATTATATTATACCGTTAATTATAATGCGATTACCCATTATATTATGAAAAATTAATAAAAATACCTATAGTTATCATTATTTTATTATATTATGTATAAAATCCAAGCTAAAACAATTTGTCTTTTTTTTCATTGCATTTTTTTTTCAATTACTCATAATATGATATCTTATTAATAAAACTAAAAAAAAATAATACATAAATTGATATTAAAATACGATTTTATTCCATTTCATACGGTTTTAGTTTTTTTTTATTACCTTTAACTTTTACATAACATGCAGATGCAATAGAGGTGGAAATTAAATAAAGATCCTCTGTAGTCAACACCATGTTAAAATATGTCAAAAATATATTTAAAATAATGACAATTATATCGTCATATCACGTTTTTCGTTCAGTCAAGATTGAACGGAAAAGTGAGGGTGTGTAATCATCTTCGAGCACAGACTTAACTGAAGTCTTTCGTGTTCAGTTCAAGTTTGAACGAAAAACTGAACGTGTGTAGACACCTATATGGCTATATAGAGAACGTGACTGGATAGTTGACAGTATGGGTGGTAAAAGTCAGGAGGTCACTTCGGTTTCGGTCAGTGCAGTGATTCGGTCATATTTTGCTTATAATTTAAACCGAAACGACTGAATAGGTAGTTCATTTGAATTTTGAATGAAATGAACAGCCGACCGAGTCCGTAAATTGCCAATCGATACAGATTACTGAAGGACTGAAGATAATTTTTAATGAGTTGAAAATATTTTGCTAACTTGTGTCTCTGGGGATTATGCCGTTGAAAGTATTTGTTTAATTCCTAATACTTGGGTAACCTCTATCTGAAGAAAATTGACTAAAGAACCCCATTGAAAGACAATTTGATAAATTTAACTATTGATTCAGCAGTAGCAGATTCTACGGCTTTAGTAAATATTATGTATTTTGTGTTGATACAGGGAGTTACTAATACGTATTTATTTTTATTATTAGAAGGTAATGGACCTAATTAATTGAATACTAATCCGTAGGTTTATTGGAAGTGGGAATTGGTTGTAATTGGCTAATTGGTTTTCTAATTAGTCTTTCGTTACTTTGGCATTGATGACATGATTTTATGAAATTAGTCGCATCTTTAGATAGGGTGGGCCAATAGTATTTGTTTAGTAATTTGTAAATTGTACGTGCCATACCTGTAAGACCTATAGGCTATAGGTGATTCGTGGTATGATTTGAGTACGTCATTAATTTTCGATTTAGGTGCTACTAATATATTTGTGAAATTTTTTGGCGGCGAGAAATGTTTGTAATATAATATATCATTTATTATCAGAAATTGTCTAGACTTTCGTTTATATTCGTTTTTACATCTTTATTATTATTGGCATTAATTATGTCAACACAAAATTAATCTTCGTATGACAATGTTTTTTTATATCAAAAGAATTCCAATTTATAATTTCGTTTTCCGTTTCGTTATCCAATTCTAATATAATATTTATAGCATTTCTTGATAGAGCATCCACGAATTTTTTTGTACAATATATTAAAATTAAAATCTAATAGTATAAGCATTAACCTAGCTATTCTAGCTGAAGGAATTTTTTAATTTTTGTAATATTGTTGACTAATATTATTACAAAATAGTAAATACAGTGAAGTTTCAGCCCCATATGTATTCTCGAAAATACATCATTTCAAAATATAGTCCCAATAATTCAAGAGTATTTGAGGAATACGTCTTTTCATTATTTAGCAATTTTTTAGATGCAACCTACTGAATGTAAAATATTATTTTTATATGGCTGCTCCAGGCAAGCCTCTAACTCCATGATTGAATCATATATAATCTATATAGTTAGGTAAACCACTCTTTAAAATCTTTAAGTGCTCAGAAATTGTTGAAGTTAATTGTTGAAGTTGCTCAGAAATTAAATGCTCTTTTAACTTATTAAAAGATTCATGTTCTTTTTACCATATAATTTTTTTATCGCCCTTTATTAGTAAGTTGGTGTGCTATTTAAGCAAAATCCTTAACATGTTTCCTATAATATTAACACATTTCTATAATTGATCCAATATTTTAGGTTGTTTAAATTCAGTGATTACTATAAACTATAGTAGTATTAGTACCTATTAATGGGTTTTATATATTTATTTTACATCTCGAAAATATGTTTGAACAGAATAATAATATTTTATTGTCAATAAAAATATTGTTACCAAAATTCGCTTTAGAAAAATACGTCGGAAAATTAAAAAATCTCGCCATTTATTTTGAAGATAAAATTTCTGAAAAAACAATAGCGAGTGAATATTTACTTTGGTGTGAAAAGTGGAAAAATAATGAAGAAACCCCGTACAAATATTATGGCTATTTTAGACTCGTGTGATTCGACTTTTTATTCAAATATAAACCATTTATTACGAGTTTTGGCAACCTTCCCAGTATCTACAACTGAAGTTGAACGATCATTTTCAACTTTAAAAAGAGTAAAAACACTACTTCGAAATCAAATTGGAAATGACCGCTTAACAAGGCTGACTCTTTTATCCGTTCACTGGGAAATATCAGTTTCACCAAAACACGTGTTGAATATAATGGCAAAATCAACAAGAAAATTATTATTATAAATTATAATTTTATTATACCTATATTATACTTATATATACCTACAGTTTTTTTTTTATTATACAATAATTATATTTATTATAATACAATAATTATTACTTTATAATTACATATTTTACCTATTGAATAACAAAAATATTTTTTATATGTGATATATATACAATATACATATTATAGCATATTCTGTACGTCATTACAAATTTGATTTTTGCTTAAATAATAAGAATGGTTAATATTACTTATTATTATTATTATATTTTTTTTAACTTGACCCCCCTCCCCCCGAAATAAAATCCTGGCTACGTTCCTGATGAATTGGAATAAAGAGACTGGGAGAGTATGAACTAAAAGCAGAATTTAATTTTAATTTTTTTCGAGTTATTTAAATACACTAAAATAATAATAATAAATAATTAATAATTTATTAATTATTATATAATAAATAAATACTAAATCGGCTACCAAAATGTTTTCTTCCAATATTATTTTTTTTACCTTTTCGATAAATATGGCATCTTCAGCACTTAACTTCTGAACTACATTTAATATTGGTTTAAAATGTTCACAGTAGTATATTACTGCTTCCAGTCATGTTCCCTAGCGTATGATAACTGATGAAGGAGGCAGAGGGACATCAGAAGCTATTTTTTTAAACAGTTCAACACGTGCAGGTGCTTTTAAAAATACTTTTTTCATATTTGCGATTAGTTAATCGACTTTAAAAAAAGGGGAAGGAATTTTTTCTGCTGTTCTATGAAGCCCATGAGTTAGGCAAGTTACGTGCATCATTTTGGAGTAAAATGCTTTTATAGCCTTTGCTGTTTTTACTATGTATGAAGCAGTGTCCGTAATGAAAATCAGTACATCATTGTGTTGAATACCATTGGGCCATAAAGAAAATAATGCTTTATCGAACAGTTTAATAATTGTGGAATAATTAGCTTTTTCTAAAACGTTACATGTAAGTAAAAATATTTTATCGGGTATATACATTTAAAAATAATCGAAATATGAATATCTCTTTAGTTAGGTAATAGTATTAACTTTTTTCTTCAATATATGCATTATATTTTCGAAAAATGCTAAAATATGCATAATAAATCAAAATGTTCTAAATATGTAAAAATATACAAAATCAAATTTTGTACACTTACTCATTAGGCTAAGATTCAAATTTGTATCTTACCTAGCTACTTTCTTAATTAATAAATACAAATATGCAAATGCATATAATTCCGGGCCCTACTACTATTACTATTTAGTATTTAATATTTTTTTATGTTATTACATACATACCCACCTACCTACCTACCTATCGATATCACGATACGATATTGATAATTAAAAATATATCGTTGGCCAACACTATCAGTTACTGTATTTTTTTATTAATGAAATCATTTTTTAATAACTTTATTTGTGTATTTACTTTATAATTAATATTATCACTGTCAAATAAATCAGTTTTATTACTATCTGTATCATTTAATTTAGTGGGTGTTATTAAGATTTAAGTTATTAACGAAAATGATTATATGTCTATTATGTTTTGAGGGAGATAAAGGTGTTTATCGTGACATATTTAATGGGAATTTTTTATGGATTTAGTGCCTGGGATCCAATATATGTTATTATATAACACAATAGATAGCCTATCGCCGTTATTATTATTACAATATATAATACCTGTTTTATTAGTGTCGTCATAAATGTATGTATTGCGATTATAGTAATTGGCGATTGTAGCTAATTCGTCATCTGACCAATAATAGTTTGGGAGCATTTCAGAATATCTAAAATGTGTGAAATCGAAGTTATTTTATTTGGTTTCCCGTCGTTTAATGCATTGCATATTGCAATATATAAATACAATAAAGACCACAATTACCGTCTCTGAGAACATTTTCTCCTGGTTTAAAATTACTCAAAACTGTATAGGCATTTTCCACGTTATTTTTAAGTTATTTAACATTTTATTTTTAATTGGTACTTGTTTAAAAGTCTGCGTAATATTTAATAAGTCGTTGTGTTCTTTGGTTTTTCAATTATCTGATAAATTAGTATCATTTTATGACATATAATTAAATTGATATTACTGTCATGAAATTCGGAGAAAATTAATTGTTTTATTATTGTCCAATTACATTTATCTTAACCAGCAGTCATAGTGGGTATAGCTAATTTATGGTCCTGATATTTTATCATTGCAAATTTTAATTTGTGAATTGAGGTTTTAATGTCTTTGTGACATTTTGGGTTTATGAAAATACATATTTTTTGTAATTAGAAAATAGATTGTTATGTATGTCTTTGGATTATTATTATTATGTACTTTGGATATTGTGATATTATATGGAACATAGTTTTAAGGTTATACGCGACATGCATAAAATGTTCCTTGTGGTTTTGTTACTACATAGTATGCACTTTCTTGTACACGTTAAAATGTAAAATGAATATATCTTGTGTAGGTAATTATATTAATATATATATTAAAGAAATACATAACAAGGGCGACGAAGATCACAATTGCGTGACTTTAAAGGAAAATAGTCCGTCAATCGAGTGTCAAGGCCACGTGTGAAAATCAAATATGGCATCAAGTAGTAATATAGTCGTTAACCAAGAGGATAAAGAAATTGATAGAAATTCAGATTAAATCGAACGAGGTGTGTCTTTACGGAATGACAATCGTATTTGCGCATAGAGCAAATTGGTCAAATGTTCGAATTTTGACATTTTGTGTAAAGAAGACGATTTTAATGCTTGGGTAGAATGATTTGAAATGTTTATAAACCTCAATGAAATTAATGTTTATAAACAAAAAATTATGTTTTTATCTTTATTGGGTAATATTGAGGTAAGTGAATTGGTATTGATGTTCAAATTGAGAAAATTACTAAAGGTTATAGGGAGAATTTAATTTATAGCGAAAACCCCAATAAAAATGTATTGCATAATTGGCCGTGTCCTGAGGGGCTGCTCAAAGATTACATTTGGATTATTTGGGTCCAATACAAGGAATGATGTTTATAGTTATTATAGACGTTTATTCTAAATGGATTTTTGTAAAAAGAATGATTGTTATTACTTCTAAATCTACAATCAAAGTTTTAAGGGAGTATTTTTCTTCTTGGGGAATACCAGCAAAGTTAGTATCCGATAACAGACCATCATTATGTTCTGAGGAATTTGAAAAATTTCTTAGTAATGATGGTATTCTTCATATAAGGACCGCTCCCTATAATCCATCATCAAATGGTGCAGCAGAGAATTTGGTGAGAACTTTTGAAAATTATTTAAAGAAGATATTAGCTAACAATAAGAGTAGGTATTGATAATGTGAATACAGGGATATATTAAAGTTTATATTGTCTTATAACAGCACTAAATATTGTATAATTGGTATGAGTCCAGCACAATTACATATTGGACGTTCTTTATTTATATTTTTAGATAGACTTACTCCATTTGCTAAAGAGAAGTAAGAAGGGAATATAGATAAACAAAATGTTTGGTACAAAGAAAATAGAACAAAAGAATAATTTGTCGGAGATGGAGTTATGTGTAAGAACTATCATAGTGGAGACAAATGGATAGAAGCTGTGATTAAAAAAAACTATCCCCAGTTACATATGAAATTGGAATAGGTAATGATAGAGTATGGAAGTGGCATATTAATTAAATAATAGATGGTTGGAAGAAAATTGATCAAAACAATACTATACCAAAGGATACTTGTGATTTAAAAGAAATGATTATTAATAATGATGAAGGATCTATAAATGAGAATGAGGTAACTAAGACAGTGGCGTATTTAGGATTTTATTGAGGGGGGGGGATATAGCAATACATTTTCACATTTTCAGAGAAATCAGTCCGGCCAACTAAAAACGTAAAGATCTTTTTTTGCTCTTCAGTTTTCCGAGTCTGCAAACAAATATTGATTTGACCGACTCCAGAGTCAACTTTGAAGGGGGGGGGGTATTATGACCACTCTACCTCCTTGCTGGGTTCCTGGGTACTAAATAAGACGGTAAATATTACTATATTATAAACTAAAAATCATAAAAATAATATACTTTTTATGTATGAAATGTATACGTAATTATTCAACAACTATGTTGTTGAATTAATAAACAACTATGTTGTCATCAACAGTGCCGCCTAAACACTATATACACCCGTGTATATATATTATAGCTTATATCCGATGAAATATATATTGCAAATAAAAAGTGTATTATTTTTGTGTTTCTAATATTATAGTATAAACAGTCGCAAGTAATCAAGTATATTTTAATAAGACAGTATTAATTAAAGAATAGCATTTTAAGTTTAACATAATAATATAATGAATAAAAAAAACATGAATAATTTAATAATAGCTTTATAATAATCAACACAATGAAATAAATTTATAAAATATATAGGTAGCTGATTATATTGATCATTAATAAAGATCTACATAGGTTTATAAAACACATAAACATGTACTTGCAGTGATTTTACAGAACAAACTCCAGTCTTCTATTTTTCAGAGACAATTCATCAATGACTTTATCTGGTGTGATTTTTGTTTCTGTATGACATGCTAATAGAGTTAATCCATTCAGTCTAGACTATAATAACAACGAAATACACAATTTCATAAATATATTCAATAATATACCTTAATTAAAATCTGCAAATTTACTTCATTTAAATTATTAAACCTCTTTTGCCTTCTTCCAGTTGCTGAGGGCAATAGTAACAAGGCTTCCCAAAGGCTGGCTTCCAACACCGCCATTTTTAGCAAACAATACACAGTATTTACAGAATGTCCCATTTTTTACATCTGAATATGCCAGTCAATTAAATTTTTTTAGCCATTTATGCTGAAACCTTAAGCCACGTTTTTAATTTTTTCAAGAAATGGTATTATTATATGGCATGTACCAATCACGACATTGACCGTATTTTAAAATATTTAATCAGTCTTGTTGTCAAATATGATAAAGTGTATCAATTTTCACATAGACCTTTTACTATTTATATAGACGCGTATAAAGTCTATGAATTTTAATATTGTTATTTTGACATAAAATGTTCTGGGATAAATTGTGTATATCCATGAATAGTAAAAAAAAAAAAAAAGGTCAATGGGGGATCTATCCCCCTATATTCCTCCCCCCGTAAATACGCCACTGAACTGAGATAGGTAGACCTAAGCGTATTATGCATTTGTCAGTAAAATTAAATTTACAAAATAATAATATAATATAAAATGATTTATTTATTATGTTTTGTATGCGTTTTTTTTTTTTTGTTGTATTATATACTTTTTTTAAAATATATTATCTAAAATTATTTATTACTTTTTAATTGTATAAACAATAAATAATATATTTGTGGAAGTGCTGTTATGTATGTCTTTGAATTATTATTATTATTATGTACTATGGATATTGTGATATTATATAGAATGTAATTTTAAGGTTATACACAGCAAGCACACAATATATTCTTGGTGTTTTTGTTACTACATAGTATGCACTTTCTTGTACACGTTAAAATGTAAAATAAATATATCTTGTGTACTTAGTAATTATTATATTAATATATAATATGTATTTTTTATTGAATTAAATTAAAGCAATACATAATATAGATCATGCGGTTTTTTATTTTTTATAGGTATTGTTTCGCCTATTTGAGAATTTAGATGCGATAAAAGAGGTACTGCATTTTCAAATATGGATTTTATATTAGTTGCGATTCCTTTACTTATTTTTAGATTAACTGAAATGCAATGAGTTAAAGAATAACAATAAATATCTATTTTGAATAAAATTATATTTTTTTCTTTTATAATATTTAAATTTGAGTTTCTGTGATTATTAGATGTATTTATAATTATAATTTATAAAGTTATCTAATGTAATAGTTTGGTTTTCGAAATTTATATTTGCTTTGTGTAACTATTGTTGTATTTTACGGAATGCACTCTGGCAAAGATGGTAAAAGCATCCCCTTATTATTAAAATATTATAAGCAGCTGTAATAACCGATTTTTCAAAATCAATGTGTAGGAACTTAGGATCAGGAAATCAGTATAAGCAAATACAGCAAATACAGCAGTTATAAAATGGTCCTTTTTAGGAACTCGTATAACATAAACCTGTATGAAATGATGGGGACTGAGATTAAAATTACCGTCACAATACCATGCATCTGCGTCGGTCAAAATATGCAATTCTTTGTCCATATAAAAAATGATAACTTGTTCCCTATTAGTATCCAAGTTATTAGATAGCAAAAGTAGTTTTCTATCAATTAATACCCAATCATCTAAAAATAATTTAACGATGAAAGTAACTAGATACCTACCAAACAAAAGTTAATATAGGTTAATAAATGTAGAAACTATTTTATTTACTTTCGATATTGAAATCTTCTAGACTTTTAGGTTTGCAAGGATTAGAATAACTGCGTTATTTTTGTATAACACGTTTTACAACAGTCTTTTTAGATATATTAGGTAAAATTCATTTGATATTCTACTCTTCGCCTCAGCAAAAATTTGACTAGGTTTATCACTGGATAGTTTAGCACATTTTTTATATTGATTTAAACATTATCGATATGTAAAATATTTATATTTCCAGCATGGTTATGTTCAATTATTAACTCTGGATTAGTTATATCTGTAATGGTTTTTAAAATTGCTTTGCACTTGTTTTTAGTTTTTAAACTGTACTTCCATTGTCTAGTATACAGTGAGTTTATGTTTAATTGTATACGAAAAACCACAGTAAACAATTTTACTAATGTGAGTGCCTTTGGTTTTTAATTTAAAAATGTCATTCATTTTCATAAAATTAAATAGGTAGGTACACAAACTACAATCCGATAATACATTTAGAGAAAGTGAGGCACTAGGCAACTAGTGTGCTAAACCAAACTAGGGTGCATGTATCATTAATTATGGATTATTATTGGCGGGAGGACAAATGAACCAGTTTATGATACAAAAGCAAGTCAGCAATCCTGTGCCGAGGAGGAGGAGAACTATATGGAAATGATACTGTAACTCAACAAGACATAGATAATCAACCAACCGCGAAAAGAGGAACTAGAGACAATTAACGAAGGAAGTACTGGTGATAAAGTACGACCTCAGCGAACAAGGAGACCACCTGGGTGGACTAAAGACTATAAATTATAAATAATTGTTAATCTAATGTTATTTGTTCAATTATTATTAACAATAAATATTATATTTTGTATATAGAGATAATTCATAATGATTAATAGTAATAATCAAAGGGGAAATATTAAAGCTCAAATTTATAATCTTTTTCCCCTTGTATAGGTGTAATGTACCTACTTATAATTATGTGATATATTTTTTTTGTTGCATAATTTAATTAATTTTCTATTATTGCTCCAGGTTTTCCTGAAACTTCATTTAATTTATTTACTGCATTTTCCATTATGGCTAGATTTTCAATTATTACTTCGTGGTTATAAATCAATATTTTTCAAAGTGCAAATTTGTATACTAAATTATTTAATATTTTTTTAGCTGTATTTTGAGATTTGAATGAATCAATTTACATTATTATTAAATGAGTTGGAGAAAATTAAATAGTTTTAAATTTATATAAATCACAAAATAGTAATAATTTTGATATTTTCTAGCTGGACCTCGACCAAAACTTTTTTAATTTAAAATTTAAAATGTCAAAATCAATTTTGGGATCCTGGGATAAAAATATATAATATAAAATAACTAATTGAATGTTAGTAAAGAGGAATTAAAATAAAATATTTTTTTTAGATGTATATTATTTGTAATTGAATTTTAAATAATTAGTCCTGAATGAACTTAAAGATTATGGTTCACAGAAACTAGTGTAATAATCGTATACTTCTTAGTTCTTACCAGTGGTTAAAGTGAAGGGGGACGGAGGGGGACGGCATCCCCCCCTCTTTGCTTAGCTTAAGTTTGGCGTCCCCTTTAGTTTAAATTCCAGGGGGACGGTTCAAATATTCATTTAATCACAAAAAATGTAATATATGTAATTTATTTACATAATTACATATATTATTATTATATATATAATATATTATATTATTTATAGTACTTTTATTACTTTTATAACATTATTAGGTATATTTTAAAATGACACATTATATTATGAATATTTTATATTATATCTACATAAATCAAAAAAAAAGCCGGTCAGTAGGTTGTGGAAGCACTTCGCTCGTCGGGTGTCAGTATTGGTGGATGCACTTCGCTACTGGGCAGGGTACTTTTGGTGTATGTATTGAATTTGAAAGCAATGATAAATCATTGCATTCAATAAAACGATTCTGAGCGTAGCTTCGGTGTAGTATACATAACTCATATCATTTTTTTTTGTAGGGATCGATCGAGGCTGTTATTTTT